>SJYQ01000387.1:286670-306609 GCA_006410935.1 Redunca redunca | reverse complement strand
ATTAGCTCTAGTAATTTTCTGGTGGAGTCTTTAGGGTTCTCTATGTAGAGGATCATGTCATCTGCAAACAGTGAGAGTTTTACTTCTTCTTTTCCTATGTGGATTCCTTTTATTCCTTTTTCTGCTCTGATTGCTGTGGCCAGAACTTCCAGAACTATGTTGAATAGTAGCGGTGAGAGTGGGCACCCTTGTCTTGTTCCTGACTTTAGGGGAAATGCTTTCAATTTTTCACCATTGAGGATGATGTTTGCTGTAGGCTTGTCATATATAGCTTTTATTATGTTGAGGTATGTTCCTTCTATTCCTGCTTTCTGGAGAGTTTTTATCATAAATGGATGTTGAATTTTGTCAAAGGCCTTCTCTGCATCTATTGAGATAATCATATGGCTTTTATTTTTCAATTTGTTAATGTGGTGAATCACATTGATTGAAATATGTTACAAATTTGCAAAGTCATTGCCTACTCAGGCACATTCGTAGGTGGAGAATCACACAAGTGTATCATAATGGAATAAATGTTAGGAAATAGGTGCTGATTTTGGGGGTCCAAAGCAAAAGGTATTTTCCTGGTGGCTCAGTGGTAAAGAATCTGCTTGCAATGCTGGAGACATGCAGAAGATAAAGTTTCGATTGTGCTTGGGAAGACCTCCTAGAGTAGGAAATGGCAATCTGCTCCAGTATTCTTGTCTGGAAAATTCTATGGGCTGAGGAACCTAGTGGGCTACGGTTCATGGGGTCATAAAGAGCCAAACATGACTGCTGATGCACGCATGAGCAAAGGGTGCTGTCTCCTCATGGTATTCGGGAAAGGAAATCGATTTGGGAAAGGGTTACAAACAAGGTGGTATTTCTCTGGGAGAAAAGTTATGACCGACCTAGATAGCGTATTCAAAAGCAGAGACATTACTTTGCCGACTAAAGTCCTTCTAGTCAAGGCTATGGTTTTTCCAGTGGTCATGTATGGATGTGAGAGTTGGACTGTGAAGAAGGCTGAGCACTGAAGAATTGATGATTTTGAAGTGTGGTGTTGGAGAAGACTCTTGAGTCCCTTGGACTGCAAGGAGATCCAACCAGTCCATTCTGAAGGAGATCAGCCCTAGGATTTCTTTTGAAGGAATGATGCTAAAGCTGAAACTCCAGTACTTTGGCCACCTCATGCGAAGAGTTGACTCATTGGAAAAGACTCTGATGCTGGGAAGGATTGGGGGCAGGAGGAGAAGGGGACGACAGAGGATGAGATGGCTGGATGGCATCACGGACTCGATGGACGTGAGTCTGAGTGAACTCCGGGAGATGGTGATGGACAGGGAGGCCTGGCATGCTGCAATTCATGGGGTCGCAAAGAGTTGGACACGACTGAGCAACTGAACTGAACTGACTGAACTCTCTGGGTTTTAAGACCTTCATGAAACACCAGAAAAGCAAGGCCAGCATTCATCAGAGGGATTTGCTATTGAGAAACTTGAATTGATAGCTACTTTTCTTTTAGTTTTCTAGTGGGAATTAACCTTTATTTGTTCTTTCCACACAGAGAACATTTTCGTCTGCTTTTTCCCTACACATCCCCACTAATACCCAGGCCTTGGCTGTTAGGCGTCCGTCATGATAGAGACATCCTAAGGTCCTGGGAGCCAAATGAAGACCAGGTAATGTGGACAATCTTCCAGAGGCAACGTTTCCTCTTTGCGTGGAGCTAGCCTCAGAAGACAGCATCATTCAGGTGAAAATCATATTCAATCCATTGACAACAGGTTAGCTCTCTGTTAGGTCACTGAACATTCCTTAAGTCATTTCTATTCCAAACCAGGCTACCTGCCTAGAAAATAATCAAGTTGTGCCAAACTATAATTTACCTCCTTAGTCTTTTGAGTCTCAGTGGGTTTTCAGGGATCAAAGCAAGGAAGCTAGTGTGGGCACCGAAGTGAAGTGAAAGTTGCTCAGTTGTGTCCGACTCTTTGTGACCCCGTGGACTATACAGTCCATGGAATTCTCCAGACCAGAATACTGGAGTGGGTAGCCTTTTCGTTCTCCAGGGGATCTTCCCAACCCAGGGACTGAACCCACGTCTCCCACATTGCAGGCGGATTCTTTACCGACTAAGCCACAAGGGAAGCCCAAGAATACTGGAGTGGGTAGCCTATCCCTCCTCCAGCGGATCTTCCCGACCCAGGAATTGAACCAGGGTCTCCTGCATTGCAGGCAGATTCTCTACCAGCTGAACTATGAGGGAAGCACGCTAGTGTGAGCACTAGATTACTGCATTTGCTTGGCTTGGCATCAAAGCCAAGTGATGACTATATGCCTCTTCTCCCCCTCCACTGCCCAGGGAGATCTTGTCGGCACCCACTGTATTCCTCTCCTAGATTTGCAGGGCACGTTAAATTCTGGACTACAAGTTGAAAGGGAGACCACTCATCTCACTAACCATAAACTTCATTTTTTTTTTTTTGAGAAATTTAAAGAATTATACTGCTTGGGGGAGTCAGACAGTTGTTGGTACCCTATGTGATACACTTACAACTTGACATTTTCTAAGAGGGAGAAACATTTTACCATTGGGCCAACGTTTTCTGAGTGGAACCACTCTAAGAGATTTTGGAAGCAATTGAGATTTATCTCATAACTGTGGCTCTCCATCTTGTTTCTGCTGTGATAAATATGCTGATATTGAGTTGGCCAAAAAATTCATTCAGGTTTTTTCCACACGATCTTTCTGAAAAATCTAAATGAACTTTTTGGCTAGCACAATATGTGACATGTTCTCATGAGTAAATGCAGATTTGAAAGTTGAATTGCTACTTACATGAAAGGGATTTTTGGATCATGCCCAAATCATGTGCTCTAGGCTCTATCCCTGTTTCAAAACTTGTGTCTCAGTATTCCAGGTGAGGAGAACTGAATATCAAACAGTAAAGATTTGGCTTTGCCTCCCTAGTGTTTCTGGCTAAAGATCTAGGACACACATCCAGTGATGTGGGCAAAGGGGTCAAGATGGGGAGTGAGCAGGGGTCAGTGTGTTTTCTGCTTGCAGTGAAATTTCATCTCACATCTTCATTAAGTGCATTGTCACTTTCTATTAGCTATTAATCACTGCGGCTACTGCTAAGTCACTTCAGTCGTATCCGACTCTGTGTGACCCCCTAGATGGCAGCCCACCAGGCTCCCCCGTCCCTGGGATTCTCCAGGCAAGAATACTGGAGTGGCTTGCCATTTCCTTCTCCAATGCATGAAAGTGAAAAGTGAAAGGGAAGTTGCTCAGTCGTGTCTGACTCTTCACGACCCCATGGACTACCGCCTACCAGGCTCCTTCATCCATGGGATTTTCCAGGTGAGAGTACTGGAGTGGGGTGCCATCGCCTTCTCCAATTAATCACTGGAGTTCCTCAAATCCATTTGTAGGCCTTTTTCTTTCTTACTTTGCACTCTTATCTTAAGAAATCTTACCCTCATCCATGACTTCAGTGACCATGTATCTGTATTCTGATGACTCCCAGAATTGTTTTTCTAGCCTAGACCAATTTTCTAACCTTTATGTTTATGTTTAGGTATGTCCCAAATATAAGGGTTAGCTTGTCACTTTCCCCTAAATCCAATGTACTTACCTGGTTCACTTACAGATATGTATTAATTCTATAATATTTCTGTCCAGGTTTATTTATATCATCAGAACCTTTATTCAAGTTGCCATTTCCCCTGTTGGTTCAGGGGTAAAGAACCCACCTGCCAATGCAGGAGTCATGGGTTTTATCCTTGGGTTGGGAAGATCCTTTGGAGAAGGAAATGGAAACCCACTCCAGTATTCTTGCCTGGGAAATCCCATGTACAGAGGAACCTGGCAGGCTACAGTCCATGCATGGGGTTGCAAAGAGTTGGACATGACTCAGAGACTGAGCATGCAGGCATAGACAACTGTGACTGTTATCTCAATATTGTCACCAAATGCATATTTAGTTGTTAGTCGCTCATATGTTCAGCAGGGTGTGCAGTGGGACTTTTCTGATTGTTTTGGAATTTTTGCCAAAGCAAGGAGATTAGATGAAAGATACTCCTTAATTCTAGTGTGCTGCTGGTTATCTCTATAATTGTTAGACAATCCACTGCATGATACCATCTGGCTTAGAGAAAAGAATTTGAACTCCAGTTTATTAAGGAAATTCAAAGATGAACAGAGTATTTCTAGAACTCAGATAGCCTCAGCATGAGAATATTTTTGTTAATTTTTGGAGTTTATAAGTTCTCAGTTTATTCAATCAGGGAGTGATAACAACAGATTATTAAACAGCATCATGGCTCTTTTAGAGCTAATTTTGTTTACTTACCTCTCTCCTTTGACTCTTGCCATTCCCTCTGACTATAGGCTTTATCCTCTACTTGGAGTAAATGTTTTACTGCTTTTGTAGCTTCCGAATTTCTAGATACATTTTTATAGAGATTGGCATGTCTTCAGAGGCAAAATTCTGCAGCCTTTCTTTATGTTTCAGTTATTACACCTTACAAAAATGATGTCAAGTATTCACCTTCTGCCCACAATATGTATGTAAGGTCATGAAAGCAACTAGTGAGGATAGATTCCTCTTGAGATTTCAGTATCTCTATATATGATCTATCTTTGGTAATTTGACCATAGGAAGCACCAACTCAGTTTGTTTTCCAGTAAACTATAATTCCCCGGAATTATCCAACAATTGTACACTTTTAAAAGTTATGTGGAAATGCATCTTTTGTGTGTTAATTGCACTGTTGTTGTGGTTACTGATTGTTTGAATACATCAACCCATTCTTATATCATCCATCTTTCCAGCATGGCCTCTGCAGAGAAGCTATGTCCTCAGTTCCATAAACTCACCTAAATAAAAGAAAAATTAGATACACCAAGCAAGGACAAGAGGATTGGAATTTAATTCTGTTTTTCTTCAAATAGCCTGATTTTTTAAATCTTCTCTGCTAAGCCAAATGGTACTTCCCAAATGTGCAGTGGTAAAGAATCCACTTACCAGTGTTGGAGATGCAAGAAGCATGAGTTCAATCCCTGGATCAGGAAGATCCCTCAGAAAAGGAAATGGGAACCCACTCCAGTATTATTGCCTGGAAAATTCCATGGACAGAGAAGCCTGGTGGGCTATAGAGTCAGATGTGACTGAGCATGCACACACTAAGCCAAATGGCATTTGGTACATAAATTTTTCAAAAGTACAAGTACATTTTTTTTTTCAAAAAGTACAAGTATGAAAGACATCTGCAGATGTGGGAGGTTGTAAATGACTGCATGTGTAATTTTTTCAAACCATAGATGGTTCATAAATTGTACTAAAATACAGTGTATTTTCTTGAAATAAATCACATTTGAGAGGATCTGTTTGAAGAATTGGACCATGGAAAGTGCATTGCAAGAGATAAGTACATGTCAAGTGTTGTTTTGACTATATAAAAGTTTTGTTTGAAGCACACAGAAATTAAAACAGTTATTTTTGTTTTTCATGGTACTCACAGGGTGGCTTTAAGTCTCAGAACATGACAGGAGGAAAACAAGAGAAGGTACTGGTACATTTCACACCAACAAGTGTGAGTAACATGCATCAAATCACACTCACTTAAGGTAACTCAGAGATAAGTCATATTTATATTTTCAGCAAATCATTTGTTTTCAGATGTCTCATTATTTAAAAGTGCCAGTTGAAATCAGAGTACTGAATTTTTAAGACAATGAAAATCATTCTATCAGTTAGGTTTTATTCCTTTTGAAGAAAGAACTATATAGGTAATTTCTATGAATACTTAAAAAGGCATTTACATCCATGTTTTATGTAACTCCAAAGAGATTGTACTTCGAACACAATCTTTATAAACTGTGCAGCTCATGCCAGGTGTACAGTTCAGTTCAGTTCAGTTCAGTCGCTCAGTTGTGTCCAACTCTTTGCGACCCCATGAATCGCAGGACGCCAGGCCTCCCTGTCCATCACCAACTGCCGGAGTTCACTCAGACTTGCGTCCGTGATGCCATCCAGCCATCTCATCCAGCCGTCCCCTTCTCCTCCTGCCCCCAAACCCTCCCAGCATCAGAGCCTTTTCCAATGAGTCAACTCTTCTCACGAGGTGGCCAAAGTACTGGAGTTTCAGCTTTAGCATCGTTCCTTCCAAAGAAATCCCAGGGCTGATCTCCTTCAGAATGGACTGGTTGGATCTCCTTGCAGTCCAAGGGACTCTCAAGAGTCTTCTCCAACACCACAGTTCAAAAGCATCAATTCTTCAGTGCTCAGCCTTCTTCATAGTCCAACTCTCACATCCATACATGACTACTGGAAAAACCATAGCCTTGACTAGACGGACCTTAGTCGGCAGAGTAATGTCTCTGCTTTTGAATATGTACACTAAGGTGTACAGTTAGGTATTATTTAAAAATTTCAGCCTCATAATCAATCAAAATAATAATTCCTATCTAGAAGGGGAAGAAAACTCTTTTATCAGTTGTCAAATAAATTCTGGGTGAGAAATGTGTTTATTAAATTGATTTATTTGGATCATAGGATTTTAGTGAAAATGACAGGTCAAAGACTTTTGAAAATACTTTCCTTCAGAAAAGCAATGAGAAAACTGGCAAAAATTGTCGGAATTAAAATTTTCAGAACTCTGGAAATTAATAAGAGGCAATCTGAGTATAATTATTCAAGAAAAGTGGCTGAATCTCAGTAAGAATAGAGTGCTCTGTGATATTTTAATTTATTGTAATCCCCTCTTCTAATCTCCTGCTCTGTGGCAGCCTTGAAGATCATCACTATGCAATCACAGGGAAACTAGCAACCTGACAGCAATTGGAAGGGTTATAAATGGGTAAAAGTTTCTTCATCAACCATTTTCCAGAGCACTGCCATTATTTGTCCTGTTTGGTGGCTCACCAGGAGATCCTACCAGCAAGACTGTCGTGATTTGAGCTCAGTCAGAGATCACCAGAGCAAAACAGGCCTCTTCTCTGTGGGTATTTGTCAGAAACAATTGCCTTAATTGCATAACTGTCTAATGCAGGGAATAACTGTTGGGGCCAACAATATACCAGCCATAAAACTACAGAGGAAAATTGGGGAAATAAAATTTCCACAGGAGCTTTGAAAAATGCTAACATATTCTTGAGGCTTCCCAGGTGGCTCAGTGGTGAAGAATCTGCCTGTCAATGCACGAGACATGGGTTCAACCCCTGAGTCAGGAAGAACCCCTGGAGAAGAAAATGGCAACCCTCTATATTATTCTTGCCTGGGAAATCCCATGGACAGAGGAGCCTGATGGACTACAGTCCATGAGGTCACAAAAGATTTGGACATGACTTGGCAACTAAACAACAGCAACAACATATTAACATATCCCTGGGAATCTATAAGGCCATGTACAAGCATAGGGGTGTGAGGATGCTCAGTAAAGACACAAGAAGGCCCTAAGTTTTAACCTCTGGTTCTTTTGGACATCCTGTACAAGCAGGAAGTGAAGGCTAAGGCAGAGTTGTCAACTGCCTAGCTAAGTATTATGAAATATTACTGGAACTTAGTGAGAATCGGAGCCATAAGGAAAAGGTCACCCAGGAAGATCTTTAACCTCCCATCAGCCAAATCTAGCTGAAAGCCAGGTGGTAAGAGGATCCAGGATGGGTTCAAACCTAAGACAGAAGAAGAGGTAGGTCCAGCTATTGCCAGAGGGCATTTTTGAATTAAGAGGAAATGTGACAAGGCTTCTTTTGGAAGACTGTTAGGCTCCAGGGGGAAATGATCAAAGCCCTCAGAGAAACAAAGTGATCAGTGGTTGTCAGAGACTGAAGGGCAGTGAGAATGGCTGCAAATGGACACACGAACTTTTGGGGATAAGGCAAGTATTTTGTATCTTGACTGTGGCATTGGTTAAATAATTGTTATTTTTCAAAACCCTTTCAACTGTACACTTTAAACTAGTAAATTTTTTGTAAAGCACTGCAGATGGTGATTGCAGCCATGAAATTAAAAGACTCTTACTCCTTGGAAGGAAAGTTATGGCCAACCTAGATAGCATATTAAAAAGCAGAGACATTACTTTGCCAACAAAGGTCCATTGAGTCAAGGCTATGGTTTTTCCAGTGGTCATGTATGGATGTGAGAGTTGGACTGTGAAGAAACCTGAGCACTGAAGAATTGATGCTTTTGAAGTGTGGTGTTGGAGAAGACTCTTGAGAGTCCTTTGGACTGCAAGGAGATCCGACCAGTCCATTCTAAAGGAGATCAGTCCTGGGTGTTCTTTGGAAGGAATGATTCTAAAACTGAAACTCCAGTACTTTGGCCACCTCATGCGAAGAGTTGACTCATAGGAAAAGCCTCTGATGCTGGGAGGGATTGGGGGCAGGAGGAGAAGGGGGCAACAGAGGATGAGATGGCTTGATGGCACTACTGACTCGATGGACGTGAGTTTGAGTGAAGTCCAGGAGTTGGTGATGGACAGGGAGGTCTGGCGTGCTGCAGTTCATGGTGTCGCAAAGAGTGGGACACGACTGAGCGACTGAACTGATCTGAACTGATGCCTCAATCACCTGCACTTGAAAGAACAAATGCCTGGCTCATCTGGTAAAGAATCCTCCTACAGTGTGGGAGACCTGGGTTTGATCCCTGGGTTGGGAAGATTCTCCTGCAGATGGGAATGGCTACCCACTCCAGTATTCTGGCCTGGAGAATTCCATGGACTGTATAGTCCATGGGGTTGCAAATAGTCGGACACGACAGAGTGACTTTTACTTTTACTTTTTTAAATAATAAGACAAAGACTAATAGTGCAACTAAAAATGGACAAGAAAACAAAAAGGCAATTTATAGAAGAGAGACACTTTTAATAGTTCCCCCTTACAAAAACAAGAGAGTACTCAAACCCTAGAATAATCAGTAATATTTAACTTTATACAAGGTAACATTTCATATTCTATTGACAAAAATTTTAAATGTGTAAAATGTGGAAAAATTAGAACCTCAGGGTAGGAACGTAATTTCAGAGGAAAAAAAAAACACTTAGAATATAAGAGGATCTTGAAAATAATATATATGCATTCCATATGACCCAGAAATTTCATTTCTAGGCATTTATATGCAAAATTTCCTATAATAGGAAATGTGAATAAGGAGCTTCTATCAGCAGTTTTTCTATCTATACTTTTATGAATTTGTAAAAGATCTTTGTAAGACTGGTTTACTTTCATCAATGTTAGTACAAACACTGATTCTACTATAAGGCCTTCCATAGCTATCCAGTCTAAATTAGAACTTCCTCCCACTTAGCAGAGATGACCTTTTCTACTTCCTGGTCTAAACAAGACCTCCATCAAAACCTGGCATTTAATGAGTAATAATATTGCTTTTTAAAGCAAAATACTGGAAACAAGTTAAATGTACATCAATACTGGATACTATTATGTCAGATATTAAAAAAAACTATAAATTAAAGAGTATGCACTTGGTAAAACACATAGAGGTCAGTGAAATAAATCAAATTTTATAGTTAGTATTAAATCATTTAATGTAAAGACAGAATCCTCTAGACACTGCTACTCAAAGTGTGTTCTGAGAATCAGTGTGGATTTGTGAACTGTTCCTTATGGCTCATTACAAAAAAATCAGAAATGCTTTAAAAATTTTATGGCTGTTCATGTTTGGGGCTGTTGCACTGGAATGACCCAGAGGGATGGTATGGAGAGGAAAGTGGGAGGGGGGTTCAGGATGGGGAACACGCATATACCCGTGGCGGATTCATGTTGATGTATGGCAAAACCAATACAATATTGTAAAGCAATTAACCTCCAATTAAAATAAATAAATTTATTAAAAAAATCTTTACCCCAAACAAAACAAAACAAAATTTATGGCTGTTCAATATTGCCACAACATCTAAGGATGCATTCAGTGGATTTGCCTCAATGAACCTCAAGGTTAGATTCGTTTAGTGTGGTTGAACTCACTAATGAATTGTTTGTGGCTTAAGCTGCATATCAGCCACCTGACCATGGCATCAGACATGGTCTGCAACAGATTGTGGAAAACACAAAATTCAAAACTGTAACATTTAACCCTTCATTATATATAGATATATATATAATACATCTATATATATATATATATAATATGCCTGCTTCCCTGGTGGCTCAGAGGTTAAAGCGTTTGCCTGCAATGCGGGAGACCTGGGTTTGATCCCTGGGTCAGGAAGATCCCCTGGAGAAGGAAATGGCAACCCACTCCAGTACTCTTGCCTGGAAAATCCCATGGACTGAGAAGCCTGGTAGGCTACAGTCCATGGGGTCGCAAAGAGTCGGACACGACTGAGCGACTTTCCCTTCCCTATATATAGATACACATAACTTTCAGACAGTATTCTATATTGTTAATGCTTATGCCTATGTGTGAGAAATATGCTGCTGCTACTGCTAAGTCGCTTTGGTTGTGTCTGACTCTTTGCGACCCCATGGACTGCAGCCCACCAGGCTCCTCCGTCCATGGGGTTTTTGAATCCTGGAAAAATACAGACACTGAATTCATGATAGTGGTTGTAGGTATGTGAGGATAGATAGAAGAAGGAGACAAGGAAATGAAAATAAATGAGGTTTTATCTTTATCTAGAATGCTTTAATCTACTTATTAAAATAATGATAAGGCAAATGTGACAGGCAGTTATTAATTTTGAGTGTACAGTACAGTATTTTTGTTAATATTATGATTTATACTTTTATGCATTTTTCTCAAAATAAAACTAATAAAAAAGAAAGGAATTCTTCTAAATTAGAACAGGAAGTCAATTAACTTCAAGAAGACTGTCCTCAACAAGAGGAATGAAATGGATCCCAGCAATGGAAAAATGAACTAAAGAGCTGGACAACATTCTGCTTCGTATCTCACAAAGGGGAGAAAAAGCCAATTAGTTTCCTGGAGAAAATCAAAAGCCCCATGAGAAATAAATGGTTCAGAGTTCACGAAAATGATCATATGGTTTTACAGATCTAATGCAGTTTAAGGAAAGAGCTCTGGCTTCCTAGTATGTTAGGAATATCTTTACATGGCACAAAGACTGTGACATTTAACATAAGGAGGATAAAAGGTTATCCTAAAGGATAACTTTTGCTGGGTTCTGTAGTAAATATTTACACAGTCATGATAATGGGAATACCATTGATTTTCAATGTTTAAAGTCCTATGAAACAAATATGGATGATTTAAATATGGTGACAGAGTAGAATGTAGACATTATCCATAGACAATATAAAAGTAGAAATATAACTTGTCCTTTCTGTAACTTAGTCAAACAAATGGGTAGTCCAATAATTTCATGAAAGATTTGGAGAATTAAATTGGATGTCATTTGACTATACACACTGTAGCCTTACTGTGTGGGTATAATTTGAAAATAATTCAGTATAATATTAGGAAAAAGTAGATTAGCTGAATCCATTGGGGAATATGGGAGAGGAAGATCAGAGACTGAAATCAGATCTGAATTAATTAAGTTGTAAATTGAACCTATGGTATTTGGGCTTAAGACAACCCTATCTGGAGGCCATGGTCTAAGAACCTCTGTTGATGTAGTGTCTATAGAGTAAGGCTTGTTTGTTCCTTATAATCTTGAGAAAAATCAACCAGCATGTGTGTGCTCTATATTTAAGGCCCTGAAATCTCTTTGTGAAAAACATTTAGTCAAGTAAGAACTTTTCTCTACATTAATGTAAGAATTTAAGGCCAAATTGCTCAAGATCACTTTTTTAAGTGGCTAATGAACTTAGTCCTGGGAAGTTTTTTATTTTTTTTTAATTTTATTTTGACTGCACTCAGTCTTCATTCGAGAGCAGGCTCTTTGTTGTGGTGCTGTGGGCTCAGCTGTCCTTTGGCATGTGAGACCTTAGCTCCCTGAGTAGTAACTGAACCCATGTCCCCTACAGTGGAATGTGGATTATTTATCACTGGACTATCAGGGAAGTCCAAGTCCTGGGAAGGTTAAACATTAAAGATGGAGATAATGAAATAAGTTGAGTCATTTTATTGATATTTTTAAGCAATTTTGAAAATATTCTGTTCATTACTTATTTCAGGTCATACTTATAATTTTAAGAGAATTAAATTGGAAAGGTATTGTTTGATGACTTTTCATTGATAGTCCTTGAAAATAAAATTGAATATATTGTTAATTTATAACTGTTAGGGGAATTTAATTTGTCAAATGGCAGTAGTTCAGTTCAGTCACTCAGTCGTGTCCGCCTCTTTGCGACCCCAGAGACTGCAGCACACCAGGCTTCCCTGTCTTATCACCAACTCCCAGAGCCTGATCAAATTCAAGCCCATCGAATCGGTGATGCCCTCCAACCATCTCATCCTCTGTCGTCCCCTTCTTCTCCTGCCTTCAATCTTTCCCAGCATCAGGGTCTTTTCCAGTGAGTCAGTTCTTTGCATCAGGTGGCCAAAGTGTTGGAGTTTCAGCTTCAGCATCAGTCCTTCTAATGAATATTCAGGAATGATTTCCTTTAGGATTGACTGTTTGAATCTCCTTGCAGTCCAAGGGACTCTCAAGAGCCTTCTCTAACACTATGGTTCAAAAGCATCAATTCTTTGGTACTCAGCTTTCTTTATGGTCCAACTCTCACATCCATACATGACTTCTGGAAAAACCATATATTGACTAGATGGACCTGTGTTGGCAAAGTAACACCTCTGTTTTTTAATATGCTGTCTAGGTTAGTCATACTTTTCTTCCAAGGAGCAAGCGTCTTTTAATTTTATGGCTGCAGTCACCATCTGCAGTGATTTTGGAGCCCAAGAAAATAAAATCTGTCACTGTTTCCACTGTTTCCCACCTATTTGCCATGAAGTGATGGGACCAGATCTTAATTTTTTGAATGCTGAGTTTCTAGCCAGCAATGGCAATAGCCTTCTTTAAAAATTGTTAAGATGCCAGATTTATAAATGTAATATTGTAATCCATGTATTGGGTTAAAAAAACCCATTAAGAACTGAACATTTTAATATTTGATAAATCAAGTACCACTTATCAAAAATCTACAGTTATGTACAATATCAATCATCAAGGATATAAAAAAGCACATTGATAAAAACATATGTTTGATGCAAGGTAGAAGGGGAGGAGGGGATGTAGAAAGAAAAGTAGAAGTACTGATTTTTGTAAAATATATTGAAACATTAAAAATATCACATAAAATGTTTCGAGGAAATACTCCCCTGTATAAAGGGGAGAAAATGTGAAATAAACATTTAAACATAAGTCAAAATATAAAAACTATTTCTGATTCTGCTAATGGCATACTAGGTAATTTGGAACAGTCTGTCTACTGAGGACAGTGGAAAATTCTGGTCAAAATATCTTTAAAAGTTCATTTAAAGTAACTGAAATGTTAACAAGATATGAGAACCACCAGGCCAGGAAGAATAAAGGATTTGCACATTAGGATATTTTTCTCCTATGGATGATTCCTGATTTTGTGATGGGAAGACATAATAAGCCTCTATAGCATTTTTGACAGTGAGGTTAATAAGAGATAAATTGGGGTATAAGTTTGCCACATGGGAGTAAACCCTGGTGAGTTCATTTACATTGGGTTGAGATTCCAAATATTGCTTCATCAAAGGAGTAAGGGGAAACAATAGTCTTGCAAATATAGACAAGTAAGCCAGTGGAGTAGAAGAGACAGCTTAGAGACAGACCAGTGTACAAGGACATTTGATTTATGGCAAAGGCATAAAGGATCAGTGTTAACAAGTGATACCGGGAAAATTGGATATGCATGAGGGAAAAATGCAGATCAGCCTGTTTCTTACCTTATACCGTGTGCATGTGTGCGGGCGTGCTCAGTCATGTCTGACTCTTTTGTGACCCCATAGACTGTAGCCCGCCACACTCCTCTGTCCATGGAATTTTCCAGGCAACAATACTGGAGTAGGTTGCCATGTCCTCCATCAGAGAATCTTCCTGACTCAGGGATCAGACTTACGACTCTTGCATCTCTTGCATTGGCGGGCAGATTCTTCACCACTGTGCCACCTGGAAAGCCCTGTACCATATACAAAAATAAATTACAGATGGATAAATTTAAATCTCAATGTGCAAAGTAAACCAAAGTTCTAGAATATAAGATACTATTTTCATGAATTTGTGTTGGAAAATACTTGAGTAAAATACAAAGCACTGTCCTTAATGGATAAGACTGATACATTTGCCTACATTAGAAACAGCTGTAAATCAGGAGATATTAAATTGAAAAATCAAGATAGAGAATTGCAGAAAATATTTACAACACATATAATTGACAAAATGTCATATCTAATACATAACGTGTCTTCATTTGGATTTAACCTGAAGTGGAGCCTGGCAAAAGGATTTGAATATACAGTTTATTTGCTGAGTAGTCCTAAGAAGCACTTGTAAGCATCTGAGGAAGTGAAACAGGGAAGAGAGGCAATACAGACACAATAATGAGCAGATTACTGCAGTTTTACTCTATCTCCATCACCATTCTTTCATCTGAGTCCTTGAATTTACAAAGTAGGAAGACTGAATGGAATTGCAGTGTCAAGCACTTATACTTCAGATTCTGCCAATCCATCAAGTGCAAATAAAACATATGAGATATAGATCAAGAAGAAATGAAAGAAAAAAAAAAGAACAGAGAAAAACAGATATTTCTGTTTTGAAAATCAATTTTACTGGGTAAAGGTATCTAATTGAGGGCAGGAGGAGAAGTGGGCAACAGAGGATGAGATGATTGAATGGCATCACCAGTTCAATGAACATGAGTTTGAGAAAACTCTGGGAGATAGTAGAGTACAGGGAAGCCTGGTGTGCTATAGTCCATGGGGTTACAAAGAATTGGATACAACTTAGCGACTGAACCACAGCACCAATAGCAAAGATATCTTGGTTGCTTGGTAGAGACAGTAGCTCTGAAAGGTGATGTGTAATCCATTTCCTTAAATTCACTTTTAATTACTAACCACACACATGCCTTAGAACTACTAACATACCTTAGAACTACTAACAATAACATTACTGTTGGACATGAAGCAAATTTAATGTCTGCCTCCAGATTTGGGGGAAAGTTTCTTTTGGACTTTATAATTATTATAAACTATTTTTGCTGTGAATGTTATGACTTGCTGCAGTATCGATGGTCCAAGGCTATCTGTTGGGAATGCTTGTTTATTGTTACCCTAGACATATTTTCTGCCATCTCAAACTGTTCCTAACAAGGGTTTTATGTGAAGTCACGTATCATAAAGAATGGTAGGTATTAAACGTTAGATAGTTTAAACACTGAGCATTAGAGAGCTGTAGGTCAGCAGGTATAGTAATAGACATAAGTAGGGAGATTTTCTTTCTAATATGCTGTTGTAAACATCTAGTCAAATAGCATGGGAGGTTACTGAGTGTTTTATTTTCTTTGTAGCAATTGCAGTCTTCCATTCTTGTGTGAAGCCACAAGAACACAGGGCTGATGCAGAGAATACTGCTGTGGGTGTCTGATGATCTGTGGTGTGACTCAAGCCCAGAGTCTAATATAAGTTTAGTTCATAGGCACAACGAGATTCCCATTAACACTGGCAAAAGGGAATGTCTTTGTGAATTATGTAGTGATTTCCAACTCACTGAAAGAACTTTATAAAAGAAATTACTGAAAAAGTATCAGTTTGAGGTGCCATTGTTTAAATGCCTTAAGGAACTGAATACTCTGCAGACATCACTACTGAAAAAAGTATTATGAATGACTTTGAAGTGAGTCACGTGTCCAATTAGCAGAAACTACTTCTTATATGCCTGGGCACAGTGAATCTTAGTTAAAGAATGATGAGTCTACTGCAAAGATTAGCTGTTCCAAAATAAATTTCCCAAGGGGCCCGTGAGCCCCAGCTGGAGCAACATGACAGTCTCACTTTATTGTGAAATAATATCCTATTAATTGAGAAATGAAGCATAAATAGGTGAACTGTCATCCAACCATCTCCAAGCTAAACATATTGAATAAATCAGTAGCCTAGTTTGTCCAAAATACAACATTTGTTTTAAAAAATATTTTACTTTTAAAAAGTTGTCAGGAATTCAAGTCACGACCCATGAGCAGAAAGCAGTGGGACAAACATCAGAAGGTCTGGTTCTCAGAGCAAAGTCTAGCCACAAGCTGACTAGTGACTCTCGCAAAATGTTTTTCTCTGATAAGCTTTAGCTTTCAGTAGGAGTTTTGTTGCACCATGTAACTTTTAAGATCCCATCCACCTCTCAAATCCTATTAAAGTGTATGATATGAAATTGCAATATTTGACTGATTTTACCTTCGGAAGTCCTATGTCACGTGGTTCAACTGAAATTATCATGACCTTGAGAGCATTTATGGATACCTATAAAAATCTCCTTTGAGGCTTTTTGACATGGAACATTGAATATTCTAACTTATGATTACAAATAACCAAGCGAAAGATGTTGTGTGCCCCTGGCATGGAGAGCCAAACTCTTGACAGCAAAGTAAGGGATTATTGCAGGTTACCAAGCAAGGGAGACAAGCCTGGTCTCTGAGTTAATGGTTGTCAAAAGGGGATGAACAAAGAGTCAAGGATTAATTGCCATCACGTGACGTTTCTTAACTGTAGTTTCAGGCGTCAGGATGTCTATGATTTATGGTGGTCCATAGGGGTCTGTGAGTTCTTGCCCTGGAGAAACCACTTGAATTTTTCCTTTAATGATATTATTGACAACAGTGATTTTAGTCATCTGACTCTGGTTGAGTAGTGTTCAGTTAGCATGGGATTGAGATCAGGGGTGACAAGAAAGGGAATAAAGTCTTGGATAGAGGAGTTAATCATAAACTCAGCAGGGGAACTCAGTTTTAGGGGCACTCAGCTTCATTTCCCAATCATGTGTTAATTTTCCTTAGATCTTTGGGGGAAAGAGGTAATGACCACTCTGGCTACTTCCTGCTGAAACAGGGCATAGTTCTGTCTCAGTCTGCTTAATGGAAATTCTGTACATCATGTCACAAATATTCCTGAGTTCCAGGTTTTGGATTTGAGTTTCACATGATTAAGATCTCAGTTCCTTGGTACACTATTTTGGTGCAACAGCTAAAAGGACATTCTTTAGTCAGGTGCCCAAATAGAAGTAGGAAGAACAATGATAACCTGTGCTTTAATAAACCTTCAAAAATAGATCTTATTCTCTGGGGAATTCAGGAGAAAGTCCTGAAAACAACTGTGTATCTGGCACTTCTGGGGAGAGTTGTGGTCAGGTAACCAGCTGCCTAGTTCTGTCTAAGTAGATTTTAACTTCTAATGTGGTATTAATATATACATAATGGGGCGACTGGTCACAGCATGTATGTCTCCTTTTTCTGCTGAAATTTAGTAAAAATCAATTTTATTGTCTAGTACTATTCTGGCCAAAAGAATATAGTGCCTTCTGTGGGGAGAGTACAGCCTGAACTATCTCATTTGTTATTACTCCCAAAGTTAGAAAAAATTTGATTGTTAGAAGAGGAGACCTTAGGACCATAAGGTGAGATCTGACAACTGCTAGTAGCTTTTTTTTTTTTTTTTTAAACGGCTGAGTGTGTGCTTGAGTCTGATACAGTTCAGAAAACTCAAGTTCTTAGTAATACAGAAACATATCTGCAGCTGTGTTCACAATGGCCACCTAGCTCTATTTTGGATGCCTGAATCAGTTACTCTGTTTTGATTTTTTAAATTCATTCTTTTTCTTAATGGTTAAAGCTTATGTGCAATGTTTTTCTGACAGGCCACAGAACAGGTCATTTTGGTTATCATAAAGTTTAAGTCAGATGGTGTATAATCCAGAATGATTTCCTCATACCTCAAACTGTGAAAATTTCTTCTGTCAGTTCCTGTTTTATTTGCCAGTCTTTCAAAAGAAAGCGTTGATGATGCCCTTTAATGTCAGTGTGGTCACCAAGGGTTCATGTCCCTTGGGGTGTGTGTGTGTGTGTGTGTGTGTGTGTATACTTAGTTACCCACTTTGGAAGAAAACTAATCAGACATAGTGAATAAGCTCTATGAGGTATGCTAATGGGGAAACATTTCATAAGCTATACAATTTATCAGACATACTGAACTGTCACACAAACCTTGTACTTGTGCTTTTATCAGTAGACTTAAAGCTAGCAGTGATGCCTGAGTAGTTGTACTCTGTAACTACTTCACTGGACAATTTTCTTCTCATCCCGAACATTGTGAGCAACAGTATGCTTAGGACTAAACCAAAGCTTCCTATTCGGATAGGGAGGCAAGCTTTTGTTAAATAATTCTATTGGTTTAGTAGAATGACTCTTACAGTCTTGGTCTGAATTCTGGGCTCAGTTGTCTACAACTGCTGTCTTCTTACCCTGGTGTGGGTGTTGCTTGGGGTCAGAAATTTTTTTTTTTTTAAATTGACTTGTTCAGTGCAGAGGCCCTTTTTAAGTGTGAAATGTGAATTCAAGAATCAATTTCCATATTATCATATGTGAAATGGATCGCCAGTCCAGGTTCGATGCATGAGACAGGGTGCTTAGAGCTGGTGCACTGGAATGACCCAGAGGGATGGGATGGGGAGGGAGGTGGCAGGGGGGTTCAGGATGGGGAACACATGTACACTGTGGTGGATCCGTGTTAATGTATGGCAAAACCACTACAATATTGTAAAGTAATTGGCCTCCAATTAAAATAAATTTATATTAAAAAAACAAAACAAAACAAGAATCAACTTCCTTCAGTTTTATTGAACATGCCATAGTGAAGAGTACCTGATCAAGGTCCTTTCAACTAGGATAAAGAGAGGGTCTTTTAAACGATGTCATTTTCAGTATGAATGATAACCTAATTGTGGTTCATGAGGTATCTGATCTTCATCCAAAAACAGATAAGCCACAGAAGCAAACTTAGAATGTCCTTTTATTAATTTAAATTTATAATAATGTAACATAGCAATAAGGAGCATTACAGGAAGTAGGTAGTAAGTAAAAGACCTTAGTAGATAAAAACCTCAAAAACTATTAGCACTAAAACTCAACTTCCACTTAAACATAGTCATTTTCTAAGATTTAGTTTACTTACAAAAAGGTCATTATATCAAGTTATTTTAAACTTAATTTTATTGTACCTAGGTTTAGAAATTGAATAAGATCTTCAGTTCAGTTCAGTCACACAGTCGTGTCCGACTCTTTGCGACCCCATGAATCGCAACACGCCAGGCCTCCCTGTCCATCACCAACTCCCGGAGTTCACTCAGACTCACGTCCATCGAGTCCGTGATGCCATCCAGCCATCTCATTCTCTGTGGTCCCCTTCTCCTCCTGCCCCCAATCCCTCGCAGCATCAGAGTCTTTTCCAATGAGTCAACTCTTTGCATGAGGTGGCCAAAGTACTGGAGTTTCAGCTTTAGCATCATTCCTTCCAAAGAAATCCCAGGGCTGATCTCCTTTGGAATGGACTGGTGGGATCTCCTTGCAGTCCAAGGGACTCTCAAGAGTCTTCTCCAACACCACAGTTCAAAAGCATCAATTCTTTGGCACACAGCCTTCTTCACAGTCCAACTCTCACATCCATACATGACTACTGGAAAAACCATAGCCTTGACTAGATGGACCTTATTCGGCAAAGTAATATCTCTGCTTTTGAATATGCTATCTAGGTTGGTCATAACTTTTCTTCCAAGGGGTAAGTGTCTTTTAATTTCATGGCTGCAGTCACCATCTGCAGTGATTTTGGAGCCCCCCAAAATAAAGTCTGACACTGTTTCCACTGTTTCCCCATCTATTTCCCATGAAGTGGTGGGACCAGATGCCATGTTCTTCATTTTCTGAATGTTGAGCTTTAAGCCAACTTTTTCACTCTCCCCTTTCACTTTCATCAAGAGGCTTTTTAGTTCCTCTTCACTTTCTGCCATAACGGTGGTGTCATCTGCATATCTGAGG
>SJYQ01000387.1:246916-286258 GCA_006410935.1 Redunca redunca | reverse complement strand
CAGCATCATCTTTCAAGATTTGGAATAGCTCCACTGGAATTCCATCACTTCCACTAGCTTTGTTCGTAGTGATGCTTTCTAAGGCCCACTTGACTTCACATTCCAAGATGTCTGGCTCTAGGTGAGTGATCACACCATCGTGATTATCTTGGTCATGAAGATCTTTTTTGTACAGTTCTTCTGTGTATTCTTGCCACCTCTTCTTAATATCTTCTGTTTCTGTTAGGTCTATACCATTTCTGTCCTTTATCGAGCCCATCTTTGCATGAAATATTCCCTTGGTATCTCTAATTTTCTTGAAGAGATCTCTAGTCTTTTCCATTCTGTTGTTTTCCTCTATTTCTTTGCATTGATCACTGAAGAGGGCTTTCTTATCTCTTCTTGCTATTCTCTGGAACTCTGCATTCAGATGCTTGCATTTTTCCTTTTCTCCTTTGCTTTTCTCTTCTCGTCTTTTCACAGCTATTTGTAAGGCCTCCTCAGACAGCCATTTTGCTTTATTGCATTTCTTTTCCATGGGGGTGGTCTCCTGTGATCCCTGTCTCCTGTACATTGTCACGAACCTCAGGCCATAGTTCATCTGGCACTCTATCAGATCTAGTCCCTTAAATCTATTTCTCGCTTCCACTGTATAATCATAAGGGATTTGATTTAGGTCATACCTGAATGGCCTAGCAGATTTCCCTACTTTCTTCAATTTAAGTCTGAATTTGGTAATAAGGAGTTCATGATCTGAGCCACAGTCAGCTCCTGGTCTTGTTTTTGTTGACTGTATAGAGCTTCTCCATCTTTGGCTACAAAGAATATAATCAATCTGATTTCAGTGTTGACCACCTGGTGATGTCCATGTGTAGAATCTCTCTTGTGTTGTTGGAAGAGGGTGTTTGCTATGAGCAGTGCGTTCTCTTGGCAAAACTCTATTAGTCTTTGCCCTGCTTCATTCCACATTCCAAGGCCAAATTTGCCTGTTACTCCAGGTGTTTCTTGACTTCCTAATTTTGCATTCCAGTCCCTTATAATGAAAAGGACATCTTTTTTGGGTGTTACATCTGTTGAAAATTTGTTAGCAAGAAAAATAACTTTGAAGAGTTGGCTTTCAGCAACTTACTTCCTAAACTTATTGTCATGATTAGGATTATGTGCTGAACTTGCCTGGCCTTAACTTGTAAAGCCACAGAAAACATCCAACAGTTTGAAATCTTGTAATTATAAAGCTAGGATTTCACTCATTTATTTTGTATGATTAGTAAGGAAAATAAGCAGCTTAGGTAGATTTATATTTATATATTCAACAAACATCAAGTATTTAATTTGAAGCAAACACTGTTATATGTTGAGAATCACAGTGGAGAATGAGGGAATATGTATCTAATCTTCACAATGCTTGTATGCCAGAGGGTGGAGCTAGGTCACAAACGTGCGAACAAGGAAATAAGCAAGATCACTATAGCCTGTATAAGTATAGGAAGAAAGTGAAGATATAGAACCTAGCAAAGGCCATCTAGGATTGGGTGGACATAAACAAGAGACATCTCACTGAGGAGGATAAATTTAAGCTGGGGCCTGATGAAGGCTGATCAGTCATCCTTTGAGGAGTTAAAAGATACTCTTTTCAAGTAGAGGGAATGATGAGAAGGAGAGGGCTTGTATCATCCAAGGAATAAAGGAATTCAGTGTGGCTGGAGTACCAAGAGTAAGGGGTAGAGAGAAATGTGCGTATATTGAGGTGTGCTTTCAAGATAAGACTCGTGGATCTAGGTGAGAGGGACAAGTAATGGAGACTCACTCTGAGTGGTACCTCTCTCCAAGTAGAAGTCTTGAGCTAATGGACTATAATCAGTACCTAAATCCAGTATCTTGCCTCCAATTCTGTCTATTCATCTCTGCCTGAACTTAGTTATACTTTTCTCCATGTGGGTTGCAATATTTTCTCCCTTGAGTAAAGCAGGAAAATAATTTTATTTTTCTCTGTGGATGTTCTCTAGGAAAAAGTTCAGTTTATAAAACTGGAGATGTGGGTGCCACTTGACAACAAGCCTTCTTAAGACAGTACTGGAAAAATACTATTCACTCTATGCTAATTAAAAAATCCAGGCTACCATAGCCAAGCAGGTGCTTCGGTTAACTTTACCCAAAGCATCTTCCTTGACATTAATTTCAGTTCAGTTCAGTTCAGTTCATTCGCTCAGTCATGTCCGACTCTTTGCAGCCCCATGGACTGCAGCACGCCAGGCTTCCCTGTCCATCAGCAGCTCCTGGAGTTTTCTCAAACTCATGTCCATTGAGTCAGTGATGCCATCTAGCCATCTCACCCTCTGTAGTCCCCTTCTCCTCCTGCTTTCAGTCTTTCTCAGCATCAGGGTCTTTTCCAGTGAGTCAATTCTTTGCATCAGGTGGACAAAGTATTGGAGTTTCAGCTTCAGCATCAGTCCTTCCAGTGAATATTCAGGACTGATTTCCTTCAGGATGGACTGGTTGGATCTCCTTACTTTCCAAGGGACTCTCAAGAGTCTTCAGTAATTAATTTTTCATCACACTTAAGGCCTGGCTTCTTTGGCTTGATACATGTAAACCGTCAAATAACTAGCATTCTCTAGTTCCATCCTTACCAAACCACTTTCACAGTATTCCTTGGTCTCCCATTTAGAATGGCTAATAGGAAAATAATGTGTTGGCAAGAGAATTATAATGCCTTGTCCCCTGAGTAGTTTGTTCATAAAGGAATATATTGAATTTACTCATCTGTCTTGAGCTGGTTAACAAAGAGTCTGTCCCTGAGAGATGGACCTGTTTCTGTCTGCTTACAAAATATTTCTGTGGCTAGGAGGTTGGTGGCTAACACGGCAGTGTCACAATGGTAATGAAGGTATTTAGAAGAAAATCGAATGATAATCATTTATAATACACAACTATTTTTATTTAGTAACTGTTAAATTGAAAGAAAGGTATATATGTAAAAAATATATATACACATAAACACATACATAATCACAGTCAGCCCTCATTATTCATGTATTTCACATTTGTAAATTCACCTGCTCATTAAATTGACCTGTAATCCCAAATCAATACATGGGACAATGTTTCAGTCATTCACCACCATGTGCAAAGGGACACAAATTCCAAATTGTACACATTTCCAATTGGAGTTAAACAAAATAATGCTCTGCCTTCTTTTTTCAGCTCTCATAATGCAAACAAGTATCCTTCCATGATCTAGTTAGTACCATGATTTGCATTTTTGTACAAAGGAGAACACATATTAAGGTGTGATATGTTTAGATATGAGATGTTCTCGATTAGTAGAAGCTAAGCCCCTATTCCCACAAAATCAGAAACCACTGGGAAAGCCAAGTACTGCAGTAGATTTAGTATAAGTTTTAGCCAGGATATCATTTTCATTTTTGTGTGCAAGTATCATTTTATTTTTAAGATTCTGTCATTGTTTGGCTTTCTGCTTTATTCCTCTCATTCTATGATTTTGGAACTGATCTAGCCAACTGTATCTGATTGCCTGCTGCTGCCTCACATACCACAGATATTTTTTCCCCCCTTGGCTGCTGTGTTTAGCTTTCATTATGCCCTCAACTTGAAATGCTTTGCTCCCTTAACATGCACAAACCTGAATTATTTTCTCTAATTCCCACTTTCCTGCCTCCAGACAGCTGTAGCCTCTCACTTCTTTAAGTCCTTAATGACAGTCTTTCTTCTCTGTGGCACTGTTGTGTTGTATATTTAATTTTGATGATTTGGTTACTTGTCCCACTCATTTTGTATTTTCCACCTTGCTTGACTCAATGCCTTGAGCATGTTAAATTTATGTTTATAGAATAAAAGTATTTAGTCCAGTGGTTTTCAATTTTAAGTCACAAACCATGTATAATTATGACTGATGAGTGTTGTTGTATGGCAGAAACCAACACATTGTAAAGCTATTTGCCTCCAATTAAAAACAAATCTGATGAAAGTGTCTCAGCAAAAAAGAGCAAGTTAAAGTTCTACTACATTTCCAGCTGTTTGCAGTTTCTATCCCATCACTACTACCTCCCCAAGTCCATAAATGTAAAAAGCGTGATTTAGTTCAAGGTCATCAGAATGACTATCTTGAAGCCCAGTGACTGTGTTGAAGCCCACGGAAGTCAAGTAACTTGTCCACGGCTAAAGGAAAAGGCTGGAGTGGAGCTGAAGTTCAACGATTTTCAGGCTAGAGGTCTCTTTCAATGTGGTTGCCTTGATCTGGATCATAAGAATACACTCTTATTGTCTCCAAATGAGGGGACAGGCACCTCAAGGAGACAGGCACCTCAAGTGTAGGCTGGTAGTGTCCTGGTGGATATTTCTGATATCAACAGGCAAGTAAGTGCTTAAAGAGTCAGATGGAAAACAGTGGACAGAGAAGCAGAAAATTGGTTAGAAGCCCAGACTCACCCTTTACCATTTATGGGTCTCTAGTTCAACCAAATATTCTGGGAAATCAAGAGGCTAATGACTGCGGGGAATCTACATGTGTTCCTGGTTCTGCATGTTCTACATGTGGAGGCCCATGATCAAATATTCATCCAGCCGGTTTTATCCGAGGTAGAAAGTTGAGTAGAGTCTCAAAATCTTGGAGGCAGAGTCTTGAATGCTTTTTGTGTCACAAGTGCTGATTCACTTCTAATTTCTTTGGCGGAACCTCTTAAACTCTGTTAAAACCTGATTCCTGTGTAGAAATATGATAAAGATCAGTTCTCTGGAAACATTCATATTGCAAGATGCCCTGAGACTTTATTTCTAAAGCTGAACTGTGTTCTGCCTTAACTGGTTTATCAAGTGACCCTTGACTCCTACCATCACCAATTCTAAAAGACAGATCAGGAACTTGTTTTCCTTTTCAGACTTTGAACTGAAGACATGGCTTAAGCTTTCTCAAGAAGTTGCAGTTCTAATGTCACCAGTATCACCCATTTAAGTGGTTTCCAGATTACTGACTCACAAAAATAGCAAGATAATAATTTTTCATGGGGGAAATTTATTATGCAACAATGCATGACTAATACAATAATATATACCCACACGCTTGTACTTAAATAAGAGGTTCTGGTTTTTGGCCTTGCCAAGCTCTTTCACCTCAGTGAACTCGTCTAAGAATACCAGGAGTCAGGAATCATCAGGGCCATCTTTGAAGCTGGCTTCCAGAGAAGTGTAGATCAGGAGGCAAAAACAAAGCCTTTGCTTTAGGACTTAATGTCTCATCTAAAGGCCCATGCTCTGTGCAAGAAATAAGCTTTACCAGTTTACCTTAAACTAAAAGAGGCAGTTCTTGAGAAGACACTTGAACTCTTAAGACAAACAGACTGCCACTAGCTACACAAGTTCTTTGTCACATGTGCTCAATTCAGGGCCATTCTTTAACTGAAATTCACATGTGCTCAAAGCAAACACTGTCCTAAACATGGATTGGTAGATTGTTCTGTAGCCTGCTCTTTAGAAAGAGAAAGTGTAAGACTTGAAGCAGTGTTCCAAAGTATTGCAGAAGATGTTTCATTATGACTGTGCAAAGAAGACATAGTCGTTTGAAATGATGCTTTTCTCTTATAGCAAAAGTATCAGCTTACAAAAGAGAAAAGTTAAAGAAAATAGTGTGCGTATGTCATTAACAAGTATATTTGAAAGTGATATCAAAGGTCATCTAACTTAATATAACTTTAAAAATTATTTAATTTTTAAATTCTTTTTTAACTGTTGATTGATATACAATACAATTATCTCTTTGTGGTATACAGTTTCATGGATTTCGACAATTGTATATAATCATGTATCCACCACCATAGTTGTGGAGTAGAACAGTTTCATCATTTCAAAAATTACCTTTGCCGCCTCTTTATAGCTAACATTTTGGCTATCCTCTAAACCCTGGTGGCCACTGATCTTTTCTGTGTTCCTGTAGTTTTGCCTTTCCCAGAATGTCACATAAATAAAATCACAAGATATGCAAACCAGTTCCCAACTGGTTTCTTCTACTTTGCAAAACACATTTGAGATTCTCCCATTTATTTATTAAATCAGTAATTTGCTCCTTTTTGTTACTGAATAGTGTTTTGTTTTATGGATGTACTATAAGTACATCTGGTTGAAGAACATCTGGGAGCTTCTAATTTTTGATGATTTTAATGAAATAGCTGTAAACATTTGTGAACAGATATTGTATGAAGATAAGGTTTTATGAAATGGGCTGGCTGAGTCAGTGCTAAGTATATGTTTAACTTTATAATAAGTTGCTGTTGTCCCAAGTGACTGTATCATTTTTCATTCCATAAGGGGGGTGCATGAGAGTTCCAGTTGCTCCTTATCCTCATTATCACTTGTTATTGTCAAGTGATTTTTTTAGTCATTCTAATACGTATGATGTCTCATTGTGGTTTTGATTTACATTTAATTTGCATTTTCTAGTGATTAATGATGCTGAGCATCTTCTCAAGTGTATATTGGGCCATTCCAATACCTGTGTAGATCTTTTGCCTACTATCTTATTTGGTTGTTTGTTTTCTTGTTGAACTTGAGCATTCTTTGAGTATTCTGGATTTAAGAACTTTGTCAGAGACGTGATTTGCAAATTATTTTTTCCTGGTATATGACCTGTCTTTTCATTCTCTTAATATTACCTTTTGTGGAGCAAACATTTTTTTTGGTAAAGCTCAATTTATTAAATTTTTAATAGATTGTGCTTTTATCTTATTTCTAAAATGTTTGTATAATCAAAAGTCACAAAGAAATTTTCCTATGTTTTCATGTAGAAGTCGTGTGATTTTATGATTTTAGATTTAGCATAGCCCATTTAGAATTTATTTGTGTAAAAAGCTTGAGATAGAAGACAAGGCTTAACCTCATTTTACAAGTGAATAAGCTAAGGAATGGTCTTCAGAAAAAAAAAAAAAATGAGTTGCTAAATTTACAAGATTTTTACTAGTAGTTTCANGTGAATAAGCTAAGGAATGGTCTTCAGAAAAAAAAAAAAATGAGTTGCTAAATTTACAAGATTTTTACTAGTAGTTCCAGGCTGGGTACTCCTGGTCTTCTGGCCCCCGTTGCATTTCATTGTCACTCAAGTAATTTTCAGTTTGAGTTTTCCCTAATTTTGTTCCTGTGATCTTTCTGAGTTAAAATGTATTGCTACTGTCCAGAGCTTTGGGAAACTTATGTTTTTATCATTTGTACTAAAGGCAGAGATGAATAGTTGCTGGCCAAATATTGGAGGCCCATATATTGTGTCAAAACCACTCTTTGTTGATCAGATATTGCCATAATTAATGCTGCATAACAAACCAATTTTAAAAAATGGTGACTTATAGTGGTTTTTCTTTCTTTCCTTCTTTTTTTATTTTTGAGTGCTTAAACAGCAGACATTTATTTCTTACAGCTCTGGAAATGAGAAGTACAAAATCAAAGTGTAGGCTTAATCTGGAGGTGTCTCTTCTTGATTTGCAGGCAACTACCACCTCAAGAATCTTTGGGTCAGCTGGAGTTCACTCATCTAGACTTTATTCAGATAGGCAGCTTGGCTTTTGGCTGCAGATTGGATGGATTTATTTCAGGGGGTTGGGTTTGTTCAGAGAAAAAGCCAATTCTGACTCCATGTTGGAAACTGTTTCTTTGACTTGCTTTCTCTTGTGAAGGTGTTAGTCTCTCAGTTGTGTCCGATTCTTTGCGACCCAAGGACTGTAGTCTGTCAGGCTCCTTTGTCTGTGGGATTCTCCAGGTAAGAATACTGGAGTGGGTTGCCATTTTCTTTTCCAGGGTGTCTACCCAGCCCAGGGATTGAACTCAGGTCTCCTGCATTGCAGATGGGTTCTTTACCATTGGAACTTAATAGCTGAGAAAAGAAAAAGCTAATGACAAAGGGGGAAAGGAAAGATATACCCATTTGAATGCATAGTTCCAAAGAATAGCAAGGAGAGATAAGAAAGCCTTCCACAGTTATCAGTGCAAAGAAATAGAGGAAAACAACAGAATGGGAAAGACTAGAGATCTCTTCAAGAAAATCAGAGACACTAAGGGAGCTTTTCATGCAAAGATGGGCATAATAAAGGGCTGAAATGGTAAGACCTAACAGAAACAGAAGATATTAAGAAGAGTGGCAAGAATATATAGGAGAACTATACAAAAAAGATTTTATGACCCAGATAATCACGGTGGTGTAATCACTCATCTAGAGTCGGACATCCTGGAATGCAAAGTCAAGTGGGCCTTAGAAAGCGTCACTACGAATAAAGCTAGTGGAGGTGATGGAATTCCAGTTGACCTATTTCAAATCCTAAAAGATGATGCTATGAAAGTGTTGCACTCAGTTCAGTTCAGTTCAGTTCAGTTGCTCAGTCATGTCTGACTCTTTGTGACCCCATGAATTGCAGCATGCCAGGCCTCCTGGTCCATCACCAACTCCCAGAGTTCACTCAAACTTACATCCATCGAGTCGGTGATGCCATCCAGCCATCTCATCCTCTGTCGTCCCTTTCTCGTCTGCCCTCAATCCCTCCCAGCATCAGAGGATTTTTCAATGAGTCACCTCTTCTCACGAGGTGGCCAAAGTATTGGAGTTTCAGCTTTAGCATCAGTCCTTCCAAAGAACAACCAGGACTGACCTCCTTTAGAATGGACTGGTTAGATCTCCTTGCAGTTCAAGGGACTCTCAAGAGTCTTCTCCAACACCACAGTTCAAAAGCATCAATTTTGGTGCTCAGCTTTGTTCACAGTCCAACTCTCACATCCATACATGACCACAGGAAAAACCATAGCCTTGACTAGATGGATCTTTGTTGGCAAAGTAATGTCTCTGCTTTTCAATATGCTATCTAGGTTGGTCATAACTTTTCTTCCAAGGAGTAAATGTCTTTTAATTTCAGGGCTTCAGTCACCATCTGCAGTGATTTTGGAGCCCCCCAAAATAAAGTCTGACACTGTTTTCACTGTTTCCCCATCTATTTCCCATGAAGTGATGGGACCAGATGCCATGTTCTTCATTTTCTGAATGTTGAGCTTTAAGTCAACTTTTTCACTCTTCTCTTTCACTTTCATCAAGAGGCTTTTTAGTTCCTCTTCACTTTCTGCCATAACGGTGGTGTCATCCGCATATCTGAGGTTATTGATATTTCTCCCAGCAATCTTGATTCCAGCTTGTGCTTCTTCCAGCCCAACGTTTCTCATGATGTACTCTGCATAGAAGTTAAATAAGCAGGGTGACAGTATACAGCCTTGACGTACTCCTTTTCCTATTTGGAACCAGTCTGTTGTTCCATGTCCAGTTCTAACTATTTGCTTCCTGACTTGTATATAGGTTTCTCAAGAGGCAGGTCAGGTGGTCTGGTATTCCCATCTCTTGAAGAGTTTTCCACAGTTTATTATGATCCACAAAATCAAAGGCTTTGGCATGGTCAATAAAGCAGAAATAGATGTTTTTCTGGAACTCTTTTCCTTTTTCCATGATCCAGTGGATGTTGGCAATTTGATCTCTGGTTCCTCTGCCTTTTCTAAAACCAGCTTGAAAATCTGGAAGTTCACAGTTCACGTATTGCTGAAGCCTGACTTGGAGAATTTTGAGCATTACTTTACTAGCATGTGAGATGAGTGCAATTGTGCAGTCATTTGAGCCTTCTTTGGCATTGCCTTTCTTTGGGGTTGGAATGAAAACTGACCTTTTCCAGTCCTGTGGCCACTGCGGAGTTTTCCAAATTTGCTGGCATATTGAGTGCAGCACTTTCACAGCATCGTCTTTCAGGATTTGAAATAGCTCAACTGGAATTCCATCACCTCCACTAGCTTTGTTCATAGTGATGCTTTCTAAGGCCTTCTTGACTTCACATTCCAAGATGTCTGGCTCTAGGTGAGTGATCACACCATCATGATTATCTTGGTCGTGAAGATCTTTTTTGTACAGTTCTTCTGTGTATTCTTGCCACCTCTTCTAAATATCTTCTGCTTCTGTTGGGTCCATACCATTTCTGTCCTTTATCAAGCCCACCTTTCATGAAATGTTCCCTTGGTATCTCTAATTTTCTTGAAGAGGTCTCTAGTCTTTCCCATTCTGTTGTTTTCCTCTATTTCTTTGCACTGATTACTGAAGAAGGCTTTCTTATCTCTCCTTGCTATTCTTTGGAACTCTGCATTCAGATGCTTATATCTTTCCTTTTCTCCTTTTATTTTCACTTGTCTTCTTTTCTCAGCTCTTTGTAAGGGCTTCACAGACAGCCATTTTGCTTTATTGCATTTCTTTTCCATGGGGATGGTCTTGATCCCTGTCTCCTATACAATGTCACGAACCTCAGGCCATAGTTCATCAGGCAATCTATCTATCAGATATACTCCCTTAAATCTATTTCTCACTTCCACTGTATAATCATAAAGGATTTGATTTAGGTCATAAGTCATACCTGAATGGTCTAGTGGTTTTCCCTACTTTCTTCAGTTTGTCTGAATTTGGCTATAAGGAGTTCATGATCTTGTTTTTGCTGACTGTATAGAGCTTCTCCATCTTTAGCTGCAAAGAATGTAATCAATCTGATTTCAATGTTGACCATCTGGTGATGTCCATGTGTAGAGTCTTCTCTTGTGTTTTTGGAAGAGAGTGTTTACTATGACCAGTGTGTTCTCTTGGCAAAACTCCATTAGCCTTTGCCCTGCTTCATTCCACATTCCAAGGCCACATTTCCCATTACTCCAGGTGTTTCTTGACTTCCTACATTTGTATTCCAGTCCCCTATAATGAAAAGGACATATTTTTGGGTGTTAGTTCTAAAAGGTCTTGTAGGTCTTTATAAAACCGTTCAACTTCAGCTTCTTCTGCATTACTGGTTGGGGCATAGACTTGGATTACTGTGATATTGAGCGGTTTGCCTTGGAAACGAACAGAGATCATTCTGTCATTTTTGAGATTGCATCCAAGTACTCCATTTCAGACTCTTTTGTTGACCAAGATGGCCACTCCATTTCTTCTAAGGGATTCCTGCCCACAGTAGTAGATATAACCGTCATCTGAGTTAAATTCACCCATTCCAGTCCATTTAGTTTGCCGATTCCTAGAATGTCGATGTTCACTCTTGTCCTGTTTGACCACTTCCAATTTGCCTTGATTCACGGACCTAACAATCCAGGTTCCTATGCAGTATTTCACTTTACAGTATCAGACCTTGCTTCTATCACCAGTCACATCCACAACTCGGTATTGGTTTTGCTTTGGCTCCATCCCTTCGTTCTTTCTGGAGTTATTTCCCCACTGATCTCCAGTAGCATACTGGGTACCTACTGACCTGGGGAATTCCTCTCTCAGTATCCTATCATTTTGCCTTTTCATAGTGTTCATGGGGTTCTCAAGGCAAGAATACTGAAGTGGTTTGCCATTCCCTTGTCCAGTGAACCACATTCTGTCAGACCTCTCCACCATGACCCACCCATCTTGGGTGGCCCCACAGGGCATGGCTTAGTTTTATTGAGTTAGATAAGGTTGCAGTCCATGTGATAAGATTGCCTAGTTTTCTGTGAGTATGGTTTCAGTGTGTATGCCCTCTGATGCCCTCTTGCAACACCTACTGCCTTACTTGGGTTTCTCTTACCTTGGATGTGTTGTATCTCTTCACGGATGCTCCAGCAAAGCACAGCCGCTGCTCCTTATCTTGGACGAGGGGTATCTCCTCACCACTGCACCCCCCGACCTTGAACTTGGAGTAGCTCCTCTGGGCCCTCCTACACCCGCGCTCCACTGTTCCTTGGATGTGGGGTAGCTCCTACCGGCTGCCACCTCTGACCTCAGACATGGGGTAGCTCCTCCCAGCCACCGCCCCTGTCCTCGGACATGGGGTAGCTCTTATGCTGCACTCAATATGCCAGCAAATATGGAAAACTCAGCAGTGGCCACAAGATTGGAAAAGGTTGTTTTCATTTCAATCCCAAAGAAAGGCTATGCCAAAGAATGTTCAATCTACTGCACAATTGCACTCATCTCACATACTAGCAAAGTAATGCTCAAAATTCTCCAAGCCAGGCTTCAACAGTATGTGAACTGTGAAATTCCTAATGTTCAAGCTGGATTTAGAAAAGGCAGAGGAACAAGATCAAATTGCCAACATCTTATGGATCATTGAAAAAGCAAGAGAGTTCCAGAAAAACATCTACTTCTGTTTTATAGACTACGCCAGGGCCTTTGACTGTGTGGATCACAATAAACTGTGGACAATTCTGAAAGAGATGGAAATACCAGACCACCTGATCTGCCTCTTGAGAAATCTGTATGCAGAAGCAACATTTCAAGAAGAAACAGTTAGAACTGGACATAGAACAACAGACTGGTTCCAAATAGTGAAAGGAGTACATCAAGGCTGTATATTGTCACCCTGCTTATTTAATTAATATGCAGAGTACATCATGCGAAATGCTGGGCTGGAGGAAGCTCAAGCTGGAATCAAGATTGACGGGAGAAATATCAACAACCTCAGATATGAAGATGACTCCACTCTTATGGCAGAAAGCGAAGAAGAACTAAAGAGCCTCTTGATGAAAGAGAAACAGGAGAGTGAAAAGTGGCTTAAAACTCAACATTCAGAAACCTAAGACAATGGCATCTTGTCCCATCACTTCATGGCAAATAGATGGGGAAACAATGGAAACAGTGACAGATATTATTTGTTTATTTTTCATTTTGGGGACTCCAAAATCACTGCAGATGGTGATTGCAGCCATGAAATTAAAAGACTCTTGCTCCTTGGAAGAAAAGCTGTGACCAACCCAGACAGCATATTAAAAATCAGAGACATTATTTTGCTGACAAAGGTCCATCTAGTCAGAGCTATGGTTTATCCAGTAGTCATGTATGGATGTGAGAGTTGTAATATAAATAAAGCTGAGCACCAAAAATTGATGCTTTTGAACTGTGGTGTTGGAGAAGACTCTTGATAGTCCCTTGGACTATAAAGAGATCCAACCAGTCCATCCTAACGGAGATGAGTCCTGAATATTCATTGGAAGGACTGATGTGGACACTGAAACTCCAATACTTTGGCCACTTGATGTGAAGAAGTGACTCATTTGAAATGACCCTGATGTTGGGAAAGATTGAGGCAGGAGGAAAAGGGGATAACAGAAGATGAGATGGTTGGATGGCCTCACCGACTCAATGGACATGAGTTTGAGTAAGCTCCGTGAGCTGGTGGTGGACAGGGAAGTCTGGCTTCCTGCAGTCCATGGGGTCACAAAGAGGCAGACACAACTGAGCGACTGAACTAAACCAGACCTGTTGAGGCAGTTTATGTAGAAACTCAAACCTGAAGTCATTGGTTTTTGAGAACCGTCATCATGCTTCTATGGGACTTCTGCAGGCTGCCTGACACTCATTTAGGTGCTTCAAAGTTTATATAATTCAGGTTGGGAACCATTACTTCTTTGGGGGAGTTTTTAGTCTTCTTAGAGCAGATAAAGATGCGGTTTAATAATACAGATTAAATGTAAGTATAAGACAATAGAATGTAGAACCAGAAGCAGTTTAAACTACTACCCTCACTTCAAACATCAGAAATCTGAGGTCCAGAAAGATTAAATAATTTTTTGAAGAATAGAAGAAGCTGGTGACCTGTTTAGGTCTAGAATCCAGAATTTTTCCTACTCCTTGTCAAAAGTTGAAAAGAGTACTCACAATCAGAATGTACTGAAGGAGAGGCAGTTTCAGTTATTTTTCCAGTTGGAATTAACGTTATTGAAGCTGAGGAAAGCTGTCTGCACCTGAAGAGGATTTCATGTCATGTCAAAGTGGAAATAATGTGATCTGAAGGTTGAGACATATTTGAAGAACTCACAGTCAGTTACTGAATGAGACTTTTATTATCCGTAGTCATACTTTTGTCTGATGGCTAAACTTTATCCTTGGGATACAACTTACAGAAACACCACATTTTGTCACAACAATAATGGAAAGAAGTTGTGATTTTTCAGTGTTCTGTTACAGGAGACAGACATATTGTTCTGGCCATATTGTGTTCTGGTTTATAGTATGCTTGTTATTAGCCTAGGGTGCTATTGATTTCTTTATCATATTACCAACACGTAGGTCCTTCTTTCTCCCCTGTTTCCATTAACTGTGGGCCCCACATGAAAGACTAGAGAAAAAAAAAAATCAAAGAAACTTCAAAGGACTGCACTACCCTCCTTTAGCTGAGTTGGATTTCATTCTGAATAACTCCAATCCAAGCAGAAGATTACAAATAAAATAAGAACTGATGTCCTCAAGGTGGAAAACCAAAAGCATTATATGCTCCACACAATTCTGGGGTCTCTGTAGTTTCATCCATATATCTTGATGAGTAATTCATTCAGTCTTGTAGTTGACCATTCACAATCTGCTTTTTTAAAAGGTTATTTTTAATTGGAGGATATTTGCTTTACAATGTTGTGTTGGTTTCTGCTGTACAACAGCATGAATCAATGATAACTATACATATATCCCTCCCTCTAACCCTCCTTCCCACCCACCCCGTCCAATTTCACCCCTCTAATAGCACAAGGAGCTCAGCCTCGTTTCTGCCACAATCTGTTTTTTTAAAAGCACCAGTTCTTCAGATCACATTTTCATTGCTCCATTTTTCTAAAGAGAGAAACTGTGAGGGAATTTATGAATGTGCATGTGAATTAGTTCTCGCTTAGCATGTTTCTTAACATTTCCCCTGATGATCTTCTTAAATTAGAAATCACAAACTTATGTCAACTAAAAAAGATGCACAACTTGAGAGTTGCAAGTTACATTTTATTTGGGGTAAAATGAGGACTGCAGCTTGAGAGGCAGCATCGCAAATAGTTCTCAGAGACTGCTCCAAAGCGGCAGTGAGGGAAGGTAAATATATAAAGTTTTGGCAAAGGGGGAGTTCAATACCATTAAGCACTCATTTTACAAAAAGTTTTTTTGTTGTTGTTGTTAGTCATGAGGATCTGATGTCACCAGAAAGAGATTTAGTGCTTCTCTAGATATGAGGAGATGCAAGGATTGAGGTCATAAAATCTATTCTTAATAACATCCAATTATCTAAAGACCTGTTCCACAGATTCCCTGGAGCACAGAGTGCCTCAGTCCACCTGAACTCTCTCAGAGATTGTTGAAGGTCAACAGCTATAGCAACACGGGGTTCAATCTCCATAGAGGCAGATGGCAAGTGCCTTTGATGTTCAGTAGTTGACAATGTTCTTGGAAAGTGCCAATTTGTAGTTGACACTTAGTTTTCTCCTTTATTCATCTGAGGTAAAAATTATATATTGAAGCCAGAGAGCTTGTTCAAACTCATATCCACTGAGTCGGTGATGCCATCCAAACATCTCATCCTCTGTTGTCCCCTTCTCCTCCTGGTTCAATCTTTCCCAGCATCAGGGTCTCCTCCAGTGAGTCAGTTCTTTGCATCAGGTCAAAGTATTGGAGATTCAGCTTAAACATCAGTCCTTCCAATGAATATTCAGGGATCATTTCCTTTGGGATGGACTGGTTGGATCTCCTTGCAGTCCAAGGGACTCTCAAGAGTCTTTTCCAACACCACAGTTCAAAAGCATCAGTTCTTCAGTGCTCAGTTTTCTTTACAGTCCAATTTTCACATCCATACATGAGTACTGGAAAAACCATAGCTTTGACTAGATGGACCTTTGTTGGCAAAGTAATGTCTCTGTTTATTAATATGCTGTAGGTTGGTCATAGATTTTCTTCCATGGAATAAGCAAGCATCTTTGCTTCAGCCAAACTGAGAGTTTAATCAAGACTTAACTTGATAAATCAACAAAGGCTTCTAGATGTGGATTTTAAATAATTTTCCAGAATACCAGATGGATATGGAATTATGAGAATAGAAAGAACTAGGATGAGCGCCCCAATAAACATACACACACATATGAAATAAAACACAAGGAAATAGAGTGATTAGGATTTTCAACAAAAGAATTATTTTACTAACGGTAAAGTTCCCATTCTTCAATTTTATGCTGTCTTTAACTATCTTAATAATAGCATCTAAATGTCGTGTTGGTTAAGCTGAAATAAACACAAAGTTGTTTGGGAACACGTGAGTATAAACCGCAGGATGATTCATTTATATTTACATATGGGATTTCACTCATCACAGCAGGGTTTTGAGATTTACCAGAAATGTTTGGATGTTTTATAGTTTTTGGCTACTGTAATTAAAAAAAAAAAAAAGTGGTTCTGCTTTTAGCAAGGGATGGGCACTATCTACATGTTTCTTTGAAAAAGTACTAACTCAATCATCATTGCTATGTACTCCACTAAAGGAAACATGTCTTGAACTCTAGTAAGATAAACACCATGTCATTTTGCAGAATTAGAATGCCAACAGGAAAGTTAGCCTGGCATTTCCTATACTGAAGCGGTTGATTTAGGACTCTAAATGTTAAGGTAGAGATCATTTCCTCCTCCATGGGATCTTCCTGACCCAGAGACTGAAACTGTGGCTTCTGCATTGGCAGACAGATTCTTTATCGCTGAGCCACCAGGGAAGCCCCAAAATAGAAGTCACTTGAATTTAAATATCTTTACTCAAAAGTCAACCTAAAAGGCAATATATACCCAAAGAGATCTAGGAAAATTATTGCACTGTCCCATTTAAGACCTATGGTTAGTAAATGCAATTCCAAAAGTCATAAAGTTCAGACAGTAGCATGGTGTTTACCACTGGAATGAACACCACCAGAGTAGCTCAGAGCCACAAAATACATCAGGGAGTCTGTTCAGAGCTAATAACATTACTCTAAGTTCTTTTCAGCTAATACAACTTATCAGCTTCTCTTTATCTGTCATGGAATATAAATAGGAACCACTAAGCTAGGGACTTAGTTTTCCATTTTCTGAAAGCACAAAAGAAAATTTAACAGAAGTGACCCTGTTCTTCCGATGGAGTGAAGAGGAGAAACTGGCTTCTGGGCAGTCCCAGTGCTGCAGACCTTGCCTGAGCCCCATTCTCTGTTTCCTGAGTCAGATTTCTGGGAGGGTGTGGGACCATAAGCAGTTCAGGCTCCCTGGCCAACATGTGGACAGAAGAAATCTATTTGATGGGAAGGATGGTGGGAAGCAGCAATGCCCAGATCTACCTCAGAGTTTAATTGTCCACTGTTAGGAGCTAGGATTTTTCTTTTCCAAATTCTGTGAGAGTACTATATGATAAAACATTTTGCCATGATGGAAGAAATATTCTATGGCGGCACTTTTCAGTAGGGTAGTCACTAGTCACATGTGGCTATTGAACACTTGAAACGTGTGACTGAAGAAATGAATTTTTAATTATATTTAATTTTAATTAATAAAGTTTAAATGTCCATATTTGGCTAATGCTTACCATATTGAAACATACAGAATTTTTATATCATTTGACATCCATATGATACTGACTGAAACTTACTATGATGGAGGTTGAAACATTGTTCTCTGTATTAAAAACACTAGTGAAATAACAAGATTTGTAAAATGACTTGGGCATTGATATAAAAAGAGTATTTATTTGGGGAGCAAAGCCTTACCAAATAAAGACAGCTCCAAGAACAGATCTCAAACTTTAGTTCATTAATCTGATATTTATTGAGAGCTCATTAAGCAGGATGAAGTTGGTTATGTGTTAGGAAAGCAAAGATGAATATGCTTTTAGTAAGGTCACAATCTAGTGGGATAAAGAGATAGATGTGATATTTAAAATATAATATGATAAGTACTAGGATGGAGGAATGAACTGTAGCTAAGGCATCATCACTGACTTTTATGAGCCAGGCTGTTCAAATCATTCCTTGTTTAATTGTTAGTGTTTCTGACATACAGTGTTATAATGCAGGGTGTTAGGTACTATGAGTGATGAATGAGAATATCTCTGCCTTAAGAAATTTTAGTCTAGTTTTTTTTTTTCTTTAACTAACTACCCAGTTGTCTTCCCCCAAATATAGGGAAGTCTTAGATTTGAAAATAGCAGTACCGTATAAGGTGCTTGCATTTCCTAGTTCTAAGTAAAACTGGTTCTGGTTATTGGGTCCTCTGTGATTGACATACGTTCTTAAAGAACAGTTTGCTGCTGCTCCAGATCAAAGTTTGTTTGGTTCATCACCCATGGAGTGAGCCCTGTATTAGGTCTGATGTACTGTTTCTTGACCTGTTCGTGACGTGTCCAGCAAGACACAGGAGTGAGGATGTGTAAGACAGGGTGAGCACAATGTAGCTGGTGCTTTGGTGGCCCAAGACCCATGCCCTCACTCACCTCTGCAGGTATGGGTCACCGCTGCAGGATGACAATCTAAGCTCAGGGACCAGTCCACTCTTCTGCCCAGAGTTTTCTCTGAAGCTGTGGAGCACACTCTCAGCACAAGAGAGGGTGTTAGTGTCCTTAGGAACTACTCTTCAAGATTAGTAGACAGAAATCAGTGTCTAAATGCCCTGGAGCCAATCCACAGATGGACATTTCTGAGAAATATTGTGTTCACTTCTTCAAGGTCCTGGAACATTTTCTAAAAAACAAAACAAAAAAAAAAAAAAAGAAAGAAAGAAAAGAAAAGAATAAAACTACCTGAAACAAAAACAAGCCAAACGAAACCACAGAAGACTCACATTTCTTATAGCAGTAGCCTTGACAACACATGCTTATCTTGATTTTTCTTTCCATCTCTCTCTCTCCATGATTCCTCAACCCTGCCTTTTCCTTTTTGAGATCACCTCACATACAATCATACCCAAGTCCTTGTCTGTGAGGTGAGTAGGTTGGCAGTTAATCCCTGATTGGCAGTTAGGTTTCTGTGTGTGTGTGTGTGTGTGTGTGTGTGTGTGAGAGAGAGAGAGATCTATGCTTAGAATGACTTGTTAAAATAAATGAGCTGTGAATCTCAAAGTATATCCTGAATTCTTTCATTTTTCTGTGTTCTCGAGGGTTCATTGTTCTTCCCCAGGTCCATCACATTTTTTAAAGAGCAAAATCTCCCTCATTGTATATTCCTTCTATCTGTATTGATAGTGTTTGAAGCCTTTTTAGGCTCTTGTCTTTCAAAACCAAAGAAAAAGTCAGTTAATGTGATTCATCATGACTTTATCCATTCATAAGATCAGGCCAGAAAGGAAAACAGCAAAAACTCACATTTGTGGCACCTTTTATACTTGCATAAAATGTTTTCATTCTTTCATTTTGAAAGACATAACAGTTCTGTCTTCCATGCTCTCTCTCTTTGTCTTTCTATTTTTGAGACAGTTATTCTGTCATTTTGGTATTGTTGTTGCTTTCCAGCAATTATAATAATCTCTTTTCTTTTAAAATTTTTAGTGACTTCCACAGAGATAGATGACCACGTTTCCACTTACTGATAGCACCTGAATGCCATGTTTTAGAAACTCTGACATGGCCTCTCTTTTTTTCTCCATTAGTGTTCCATTTGCTTTTCAACAAGTGAGCATATTAAGACTGATGTGATTCTCGCCTTCTGAGGAGGATGACAAAATATAGTCTGTTACATTTTTCTGCCTTTTTTGTTCAGTAGCTCAATAATTTATTTACTTCTATGGAACTTGAAATTTGAATTTCAAAATAAGTTTTTCTTGGTCAACATCAAGAGTTATTACTGAGGTAAAAATGGTGAGTTAGCATACAGTCTGGACCATCCACAAAGGCATAAAATATGTGTACTTCAAACAGGAAATAATCCACACACCTTTATTTCCTCTTCAAAAGTCATATTTTACTGAAATGCTTCATATATGGCCATTTGTAAATTGGCTTTTAACTGATTCTTTTAATCATGTCCAGTGTTTTTCCCTATGAAAACTAAAGAATTGATTTTATTACTTATTTTCCCCATTCTTTTATGCATTTTAATATGCAGAAATCCTGTGGCTTAAAAAATAAGTATAGTGAAAAACTGGACTTAAGGAAGTGGCATGCCAATTTTATAACTATGCAGATGTGATCTAAATGTTAAATCCTGATCTTGATATTAATTTCAGAGAAAGAAAATGATGTGTAAGACTCAAACTAAATGACAGCTTAAGGAAATTCAGCAAGAGCTCTTTCTTAGTAAAACTTTCTGAAGTGAATGAAGTCACTCAGTCATGTCTGACTCTGTGACCCCATGGACTGCAGCCCACCAGGCTCCTCGGTCCATGGGATTTTCCAGGCATGAATACTGGAGTGGGTTGCCATTTCCTTCTCCGGGGGATCTTCCCGACCCAGGGATCGAATCCAGGTCTCCCACATTGTAGGCAGACACTTTACCGTCTGAGCTACTAGGGAAGCCCCAAAACTTTCTGAGACGGAATCAAAGAAAAGAAAAAAGAAGTGTCTACATTCATATATTGGAAACTGTTTTTTAGATTATGAGATAACATGGTGCAAATTATATAAGTGTTCCTGAAATTCTGAAATCCCATCAGCAGAGATAATAATCTTTGTCTTTTATTTACACAACATTATGACATTTAATATTTTTATGTGCTGTCATTTTTGCTTAACATTATATAGAGCATACACTTTTCATGCTATTATTCCTATCATATAGAACTTAAATATTATATTCTTTAAAAATAGCAATATTTTAAAATATGCTGTTTATTTCTATTACATGGTCTTAAGAAACATCACTTTTTATATTTGCATAATGCCCCATGTTATGGTTCTGTCATATTTCCTTATGTCCTTCCCTGAATAAACATTCGGATAGCTTCATCTTTCCTTCCTTCCATTTTTTAAAATTAGTAATTCCATTGTATTACATACATAATTTTAATTGTGACACATTTTTACATAAATGTTTGCATCTCAAATTACATCATTAGGAAAAATTTCTGGTAATGGCCTTCAGAAAACAAAGGGCAGAACTTCTTATGGTAGTTGATGTAACAGTGTGAAATAACTCTAGAAACCTATCAGAGCTCATGCCACTGCAGCTTCACCAGTATTTCATTATCATCTTTGCTAATGTTATAGCATTGCTAACTTGTTAGGGTACCCCTTTAATCACTGGGCGATTTGCATCTCTTTGATTACTAAGGAAATTTTTAATATTTTTCATATTTCTTATGTCTTCAAGTTTCTGTTTCTGTAATTTATTTATCCTTTCAGTCCATTTATCTGTGAGACTCTTAATATACCTCTTACTGATTCAAAGCTGTTATAGTTCTAAGGAACTGGTAAAACATTTTAATCATGTGTCATAATTTCTCATTCTGATTTTAGGTTTTTTTTATTCCTTATTGCTATGAGTGATATTTTGTGTTATAGCTCTTTTTAAACCTAGGGTGTTTTGATACTCCGTAATTGAGAAGAAATCAGCAATTTCTAGTTACAGTAAAGGAATTACAACAGACTGGGCTTACTAACTGTAGTAGCATTAAACGGTATAGACAACTATACACAGAGTGGGGTAAGGTGAATTCTAGGTCTTCTTAATCACCTGTTCATTTATTGTAGCAGATTCTAAGAAACTTCAGTAGATCCTGCAGTTCATGAAAGTAAACTATAACACCAGGGATGAACAGGTCAAGCAAGTACTGCTTTAGTATAGAGACTGACTCATCGGTTCCAAATGTGTATCTTATCTTTTTAAACTAAGAAAATATGATCATTACTTTTTTAATTTACTCAAACTGTTTTGAGTGCTTTGAATACAAAGTCTATTAGGAGCTCTCTGCAAAGTGCTGGTTTTGAGAATTGATTTGAGCTGTAAGTGTATCTGTTATGTTAGTTACCAGATGCTGTGTAAAATACTATACCAAACTTGGCAGCTTGAAATAAAAACATCATAGTTTCATGGAGAGGAATCTTAACATGGCGTACATAGGTGGTTGCTCCAAGGCCTTTCATGTGGTCGCAGTCAGCAGCTGGCCAAGTCTAGAGTCATTTCTAAGTTCAGTTGAGGGAGGATTTTATTCCAGAGTCACTCACATAGACCTCTTGACAGACATGATTCATGAATTAGCAACTGCTTCCTACAGGAGAAGCTGTCCAAGAGAAGAAAAGAGAGAGCACCAACCTCTGGGATCTCATGCCTGATGATCTGAGATGGAGCTGATGTAATAATAATAGAAATAGAGTGCACAATAAATGTAATCACTTGAATCATCCCGAAACCATTCCCCCATCCCAGTGTGTGGAAAAATTGTCCTCCACAAAGCCAGTCCCTGGTGCCAAAATGGCTGGGGACTGCCAAAGAAGCTGTGGTCTTTTATAACCTAATTATTGGAAATCCCCATATGTGTGCTATATTCATTAGTAGCTAGTCAGTCATTCCAGCTAAATTAAAAAGCATGAAAGTGAGGTGGTGGGAATTATTGTGGGAGGTCATCTGAGTGGTTGCTCATCTTATCTAAATTAAACTCCATTTACAGATTGATTCACACACACAGTAATAATTACCTAAAATCATATGATTTATACTTGATAAGTATCTCATAAAATATGATAAACTGTTTTGATGTTAAATTGTTTGCATAGATTTGGGCCATTTAGATCTCATCACTCTATGTTAAATTACATTTGGCCTTGCTAAATGGAGAACATTTCTTGAGATACTTGGTAACTTTTCTGTCTAAACACAGTGGAGAAACAATCCAAGATCACTTAGACTTCAGGTTTATTATCTCTTTTCCTGTTAGAGGGGACTTGAATAACACGATTCAGAGTTTGTAATAAAATGTCCCATAGAAAGTCATGAACTACAATGTGTTTATTTTTGTGAAAATAATAGCCACTTAGGCAAATTCAAGATGTATGTTCTTTTTCTAGCCTCTTTATTAAAAACAAGTGTCAAAAGAGCTGGCTTGAAGGTTGGAGAAGGAGGAGGGTAGGGGGGCAGACATGTTAAATACCTCATGAAGCAGTGATGTAGATGTGTCTCTGGGAGATGGTGGGACTGCTCACAGGAACACGGCAAAACAAGGGAAAGCCTCATCACTTTGAGAACTGGCTAATGGTTTCATTAGTTTGATTGGGTTTGATGAGGAGAATGGCAGGAATTCACAGAAGTCTTTTGGGAGTGTAGACACTTTGAGAAACTCCAAATGGGAATTGTATGGAGCCTTCTAACTGAGGATGAGAGAGAGTGTGCGATAGGCTGAATAATGGTCCAGAGAAGATGTTCATGCCGGAATCACTTGGAACCTGTGAATATGTTACTTTACATGGCAAAGGAGACTTTGAAGATTTAATGAAAGTTACAGACTTAAAAAATAGAGAATTGTTTTGAATTTTTTCAGGTGAGGCCAATCTAAAATAAATCCTTAAAACACAGAACTTTCTTTTATGGAGTTGGAAAGAGATGCGACAGAAAAGGAAATTAGCTTCCAAGCATGAGAAGGAATCAGTGTGCTCTTGCTTGTTCTCAGAGGTAGGGCCCCATGTGGGAGGATGAGAAAGAGGCCTCCAAGAGCTGAGGGTAGCCCCTAGCTGACAGTCAGCAAGGAAACAGGACTTCCATCCTACAGTTGAAAAGAACTGGGTTCTACCAACAACCTCTGTGGGCTTGGAAGCAGATTCTTCTCGTGATGGCCCAGTAAAGGACAACCGCCAGTGACATGTTGCTTTTAGTCTGGTGAGGCCATTGTGCTTGAATTCTACAGATCTGTGAGACAGTTAAGTGGATGCACTTTTAAGCTGCTACTGCTGCTGCTGCTGCTAAGTCGCTTCAGTCGTGTCCGACTCTGCGACCCCATAGACAGCAGCCCACCAGGCTCCCCCGTCCCTGGGATTCTCCAGGCAAGAACACTGGAGTGGGTTGCCATTTCCTTCTCCAATGCATGAAAGTGAAAAGTGAAAGTGAAGTCGCTTAGTGTGTCTGACTCTTTGCGACCCCATGGACTGTAGCCTATCAGGCTCCTCCGTCCAGGGGATTTTCCAGGCAAGAGTACTGGAGTGGGGTGCCATTGCCTTCTCCGTTAAGCTGCTACATTTGTGGCAAATTGTTATGACAACAATAGAAAACTAGAGTGAGAAGGGCAAACAAATGCCTTGAAGTTTCTCAAGTGTAGTCAGGAGCAAAGCAGATAGTGCTAGTGCTAAAGAATCTATCTGCTAGTGCAGGAGAGGCAAGAGATGAGGGTTCAATCGCTGGGCTGGGAAGATTCTCTAGAGGAGGAAATGGCAACTCATTCCAATATTCTTGGCTAGAAAATTCCATGGACAAGGGAGCCTGGCAGTCTACAGTCCATGGGGTTGCAAAGAGTCGGACCTGACCGAGTGACTGAGCATACCCAGCGCAGGAGCAAAGTAAAGCACCTGCTTAAGGGTGGTAGGTGAAATTCTCCCTAGGGTAGTAGAGGTGGAGGGAAGGAGGGAATCTAAGGTGTTTGCAAGTTTCCATCTACCTAAGAATTTCAGTGTGCATAGCAAAGAATGTTAGAGATACCCACATAAGGGCCGGCCTCATCCACCAGGCAGTGAAAGTCCAATTTTCTGAAATGAGCAGGCTTCTCATGGAGCCTAGTTTATACTGGCCTTTTGCCTTCTCATTGATTTGGTAAAGTTTCAGCCCAGCCCAGCCCTCAGGCCCCTGTAAGGATATTGAGAGCAGCTGGGAAGAGACAAGATGAAGAAAGAGTTGACATTTAGATAATAGAAGAGGGTAGGAATAGGAGACAACAAACAGAACAAGAATAAACTTCATCAATTAACACCCATAAAAGTAGGGTCAGAGCATGGAAACAGACTCATCATAGGGGTACAAATCATGAGACAAGCAAAAAACATTCAATGAAATAAAGTAAAAACCAGAAAACCCTCCACCCTTTATTAAAGCAGCAGGTGCTTCAAATTAGTGATATAACAAGCAGATTCCTTAGCAAGATGAGAATTCTTCTCTGTCATTGTGCTTTGTGTTTAATGGTACATCAGCAAAGAAATTTTGTCCATAAGAATTGGATTAGGCTGGAATTTGTCTCTAATATGTGGCAGGGGAACCTGGAAGTTTCTATTGCAGTGGTCTTACAGTGTGTAGACTGATGAAGACAAGTGACTCAATACTGCTTCTATTTGAAATGTTTCTCCTGAAAACTTGTTTCATTATCTTATGGGCATTGTGAATCTCGTAACAATCATACTTAATGAGGCTTGAATTGTGCTGATTTCTTCATGTACTTATTTCTGTTTTGTGGTATTTTGAGCTCTTGGCCATGAATTTCAGATTCCTTTTTAAAATGAGACCAAGAGGTGACAGAGTGGTAAAGAATCTGCCTGCTAATGCAGGAGATACAGTGATGCAAGTTCGATTCCTGGGGCAGGAAGATCACCTGGAGTAGGAAATGGCCACCTGCTCCAGTATTCTTGCCTGGAAAATTCCATGGACAGAGGAGCCTGGCAGGATACAGTCCACGGGGTTGCAAAGAGTCAGACATGACTGAGCACACACAAGCTACAAAAAGAAAAGAGTAAACGACAAGCAAAAAGAATGAAAACAAATACAAGTATTTGTGTTCCTGAACAAAGGGCTGGGCACAGCCTTAATCTATGTCTGCTGCTTTAGATGAAACAGGAAAAAGTCTGAAAGAATTCCTGGTAACACATCCATTGGTGAATGTTCAGCATCAGTGACTGGTCTGGAAATTTCAGCGGTGGTGTTTCCACTTCTTTGGGTGACTGGATTCTTATTTGCTCATCTGGAGAATGTCTTGCTTGACAAACCAACTGCCCATATGGGCTTCTTTCCCATGTTCTCCTGGATTTTGAAAATTCTTTAACCGCTGTAGCAAATAAGCCACATTAGGCATTCCACAAACACTCATGTGTTGAGATGGAGTTCTCTCTTAAAAATCAACAGAATTAACATATGGTAACACTAGTGAAAATAGCAATAATATCCTTTTATGGCCCTTTTATAGCCTATGACATACTTTCAAATGCATTATTTTGTTGGACTCAAACATACTTAGAATGATATATGTTTAACAATTTACACATCTTGATCAAAGGCAATGAAATTTCCAGCCAAATGAGTTTGTATGTCTTACAAACCCCAAATTCCAGTTTTTTTTTTTTCAGTTTTCCTTTCCTTTTACAGTTTTCTAGCTTTCATACTTTTTTCATTCATTCACTAATTTATTTATTAATTTAAAAATGCATTTATCTATTTGGCTGTGTCAAGTCTTAGTTGCTGCATGAAGGATCTTTGTTGTGACACGCGAGCTTTGTTTCAGTTGTGCCGCACAGGCTCAGTATTTGCAACGTGTGGGCTTAGTTCCCCAGCCAGGGATCGAATCCACATCCCCTGCACTGGCCGGTGAATTCTTAACCACTGAACCATCAGGGAAGATCCTTTATTTATCACTTTAGTCACTCATTCATTTATTTCTCCTTTCAATTTTTGGATGAAAAAAGTTATCGTGCCTTAACATTCGAGAGGCAATGCTCCTCTACCTCTTTCACTTCCCACTGCTTGGATTTATAAAGAGACTGTGCAGAAATCCTTTCTCTGTTCTCTCCTATTCCTTGTGGAATCATGGCCTGGCTTCTCCTATCACAAGCCAATGACTGAGCCTAAAAAGGGCCTACATAGACACAAGAGGCTTCATGAGCAAGTTCATTCTTAATATTTATGTCATTTCCCTCCAGTTCTGCTGATTTGCATCAAAACACCTTTCCCAGAAATACAAGGGTGAAATTGAACTCTAATTTAGGAGGGAAGAGTGGGGAGAAATCAGGACGTTTCCACGCGGTATTCTAGTGAGTTCTGCCAGCACTTACTGTAAAACTCTGCTTTTAGAAATTTAGGCTCTTAGGTAGTGATTTATGAGGTCAAATAATATCTTGAGATATTAATTGGTACCTCCTCATCATAGCTCCTTTTGTTTTGTGACTCTTCTTCATACCTGGCAAACTGTGACATTCTATATATATGCCTCAGGGAATAAATTACACACAGAAAGCGGAGAACATAAATAGTTTGAAATATGGCTTCAAAAACACCCTGATTTCAAAACATGAGACAAATGACAGAGAAGAATATAATGATTGGCACCCAGAGCAGAGAAATTTTTCCTGACTAGGATAAAGAAGAAAATTAAAATCAGAGAATAGCTAGACAGGATTGAGTCACCCTATGAACTTTCTGCCTGGTGTTGAATCCAGGGTTGGACAAAACATATAGGAAACACACAAAACAAAAGTCTCACTAGATTTAGGATGATCTGTGAAAAATCTATTTGTATCCTCCTTAGTAAATGAAGTCAGAGGGCTGCTAAAACTTGTAGAAGTTTTCGTCAGCATTTATAGAAGTGTTTCATAGAAGCACTTGAGTAAACAGTTCTGCAGAATGTTTAGGCATCCAAACCTGAGAAAACGTCATAGAATTTTCCCATGCTCTTTTGGTTCAGAGAACAACCAAGTGTTTTCAGTATGCCTGAGAGTTTTAACGTACCTGATATATTATAGAATCAGATCCAGAGAGGCCTTGGGATGGAATGAGGAAGATGCTCCTAACTGCGTAGACCCATGAACAAAGGAGCCAGTGGGCATCTGGTGATGACAGAGGATCAGATTTCCATCCCTACTTCTGTTGCCTCAGTGCAAAACCAGTGCTTCTCCTTTCAACTTGGATGCAACTCCAAGGAAAAGATGGAACTGAGTTGAATGAGATGACCCAGAATTGACAAGATTAAGTTTCTACCACAGAGTGCAAAGTGAACATCAAAAAAGGACTTTACATTTCTTGTATCCTGAGGTTGTGGGCTTAATGTCAAAGTCACCTTATACGTTGAGAAAAATGCCATTCCTGTGGCACTGGGACTCCTCACTAAAGGTGATTGAATGAGTATATGAGTTTATCCCTTGATTCCCTTAGAGAGAAAAGGAAAATATATTTGTTGTAGTCTTAGAGTCTGAACACATGGTCCCAGCACTCAGCTGTTATAGTTCCTTGCTTGTGGACTTCAGAGTTTGGTGAGTTGTTTAGAACCCACAGGATGAAGAGCTGCACAGTGTGTCAGTACCTGTGCTATCTTGGTATGTGGGCAATGAAGGGCCACTTTAATTCAGTTTTTAGGAAGCATCATCTAATCTGGAAAACGAGTAAGATTTGTCTAGGTAAGAGCAGAGGTGTTGGGAGTGAGATGGTATCCACAGTAGAAAGCAGAGCTTTTACAGAAGGATGGGAAGTAGGAATGTGTAGATGTCATTCAATCAGACTGGACTTTAGATGGCAAGGCAGTAGGAGATGGTCAAGAGGTAAGGTTAGGAAAGCAAGCCCTAGCAAAGCAAGCCCTTAGTATTTCATACTAAGGAGATCAGCTTTATCTTGAGGGCAGTGAGGAAGCACTTCAGCATTTAATCAGAGGAATTCATCAGGCTATTCAGTGGATAGTGGAGAAGAGGGAATCAGGCCTGGATATTAGGGAGACCACGTAGGGAAGGTTGGAGAGATCTGGGAAAGCCTTGTGATAGCCTGAATTAGGAAACTAGCAATAGGAATGAAGAGAAATTGACAGATCTATAAGATAGTCAGATCTCTTGATATAATAAAATATCCTGATTAAATTAATAAACAAGATCTCTTCTGTGTCATTTCTTGGTTCTGTAAGCCTCTTCCTCTTGATGTTGCATTTGGGGATTTTACTTGCTTCATGGGGTTCTTTGGGTTTGTATTCTCAAAATGTTCCTACTGCCTCTGGTCTCAGAGACTAGGTGATACAGTAACAGAAGGTCTGTGTTGTTCCCAAACCCAAGTTTACACAGATATTCAACTTAAACCTTGATCTCTAACCTGAGTATTGGTTCTATCAGACTGAAATAAATAAACATATAAAATATGAAATATATATATTTGTGAACACCTAAATACTCTTCCAGTTTTTACTAGAGTATATGTATTAGAGTGGATCCTAGAATCCAAGTGTTGTCATAAATGTTCCTGGAAGCAGATAACACTAAAAACCCACATAATTGGAAATACAGTGAACACAGTTTACTCATTCTATTTTGGTGTCCTTAGNTACGGGTATGCAGTTTAGGTTCAGTTAACTGAGATTTTATTGTTTCAATATATATTTTGAAGTGCTTGCAATTGTTTCACAACTCTGATGTCTAGGGTTGCTTTTTTTAAAATTCTTTATTGTGTTTTATTATTTTTTAACTCTCTGGTTTGCAGTTTTAGGCTAATAATTTGCTGTACTGTCCTAGACTCACCAACCAGGTGATTAAATGAGAGTTAAAAGCAGGTGATTAATAAGAGTTAAAGGTAGTATGTTTGTCCATGTGATTACACTATAAAAATAACATTATGACACTTTGTTAAAATATCTAAGGATAAACATAAAAGAGGCTACACTTAAACAGAGTAAATTGAGTCCAAGATGTAGAGAAGTGCTGCAACTGATAACTTATTCAAGGTCAACTTTTAAAGCTGTCACTTGGCCTTTTCTTCTCAGGCTTAAACAAAAACAGCATATACTAATGTATTTCCTGCCAGTGAACGTAGAGGGGGAGGAGACACTTAGTTCACATATGAAACATGTTTGTGTGTCTCTTCAGCTTCTAAACTTGTAATAATTCAATTATTATATATTTATATTTTCAACTTGTTTCCCCATTGCATACTTAATATTTAATGGAAAGTATAACTGGAGAAATGTTTTGCTCTGATGGTGATTTTTCATTCAAATCCTTTTAAACACATCCTACCTGAAAATTTCTGTGCAAAGTTCTAGTTTTAGTAGACCATTTCTCGGCTAGTTGTAGCTAATCTAAAAGCAAAAGCAAAAACTGGGAGACATTCAAGCTAGACTATCAGTAGAGGTTGATGTTATTAAGCTTGGATCTAGTATGATTCACTCTAGAAACATTCATGTGGGCAACTCAAAAGTAGCGATATTGAATTAAGGAATCAAAAGCTAGGCTGAGATAGAGAAAAAGAAGTTTGAGGGCAATGGATCCTTGCCCATATTCCTTGGCCATTATTCCATGATTTTTTATGTTATTGACTCTTCCAAACTCTCCTCAGAGCCATTTACATGAAGAAACTATCAGAGAAAAACATCCTTAGAGCAGATCTCTTCCAATATGATCACTAAATCAATATATACACTTTGGAGGGAATGATGCTGAAGCTGAAACTCCATTACTTTGGCCACCTCATGCGAAGAGTTGACTCATTGGAAAAGACTCTGATGCTGGGAGGGATTGGGGGCAGGAGGAGAAGGGGATGACAGAGGATGAGATGGCTGGATGGCATCACTGACTCAATGGACGTGAGTCTGAGTGAACTCCGGGAGTTGGTGATGGACAGGGAGGCCTGCCATGCTGCGATTCATGGGGTCGCAAAGAGTCGGACATGACTGAGTGACTGAACTGAACTGAACTGAACTGAGGATACCATAAGAGGTTGGCCTTCTGATTTGAAGTCTCAAAATCTCTTTGCTGTGGAGTTACCAATGAAAGCAGACTTGGGTGGGTAGAGGTGGCCCATCTAGATCAGTGTAAAGGAGTTCAGAGAAGTTCACTGAGGCTGAAGAACTTGGCTCAGGGATTCCTCCCCACTAAGGAGACAATGGAGAGCAGAGTTCTATCAAAAGAAAGAAGAGTAAAGAGGCTTTTTGGAGGTTTTCCCAAGTAAGAACTGCAGCAAGTTTATGTCATTTCTTTGCAATTTCAGCACCACCACCAAAGAAAAGTGATTCACCATGAGATAATAACATTTCTGGCATCCACACTTCCACGAAATACCTGAGGCACAGGAGTTCTTGGGAGAAAGAATTTACCAGAGAAGTGGTTAAACAGAGCAATGAGGGAATGGGGTAAATGCTAAGAAGGGCTTAAGGAATACCAGGATGTCTCTGTCTCTCTTCCCTGCTTGATTAACGCCCATTTATCCATCAGGTGTCTGTGTCCTTTAAGAGGTCATTCCTGACCCTTGGCATAATGATGGATGCTTCGTCCAGGTGCTCCTAAGGCATCCTGGGCTTACATCTGTTTAGCACCTTTCACTTTGTGTGTAACTTTGTCTCTACCAATAAACTGAGTGCTTCTTGATGACATGGGATATACTTTTCTTTACCATTTATCTCCAGGAAAGATTACAGTGCCTAGTGCATAGTAGAGGCTTAATAAGTACTTGTTAACTGAACAAACCACTCAAGCAAAATGAGATCATTTTACCCATGATGGCACACAAACTTAACATCACATGTCTGCAATGGTTGCTTGTGGCTCCTCAGAAGGAGGGGATGAGAAGGACCTTGAAGGTGCAACAGAGCTTATTGGTAAATAGAACCTGCATCAAGTAGTGATGTCAGAGGTGTGCCTGCTCAAAAGCTTATCTTTGATTCTGTTTACTATGAACAAAATAATGTCTTGAAGAAATGCTAGCCTTAGATTCCATGACATAATTGGTTACAGTGAACATAAAACTTAAAGTGGACATGATATTCAGAAAACTGAAAATCAAATTTAAAAAGGCAGTAATGACAGTGACAGCAAATAAAACTCAAACTCAGAGGAGACAGGAAGACTTCTAGTTGTCCTGGTGGCAGCCCATGATTGTGCTCTCAACTTTCAACTAAAGATATATGAAGTCATACACACATATGGACTCACACCCAAGTGGATAGCAATGTTGAAAACTACAAAGAAGACCACAGGCCCAACGCATAATATTTGAGGGGTTACAGATTTTATGGGTTTGACACAGAAAACAAGTGAGAAAAAAATGGACCTGAGGGACAGCTAGAGGTGGCTCTGGCTCAAGTCCAGTCTTTCCTGAGGGAAGCTCAGGCAGCTGACTCCTGAAATGCCAAGAGTCCTGCTCTGTTCTCCCCAAATAACCTGACCACATGAGCTGTTCTCTTGTAGTGCCTATTTGGAGACTTTACGTTGAGTTGGTAATATGGTGGAGGGAAAAGGATGTAAAGAAGAGATGTCTGTGTACTCATTCCAGGAATCTGTAACTATATTACCTATGGCAAAGAGGACATTGCAGATGTGATTAAATTAAGCATCTTCAGATGGAAAGATTTTCCTGAATTATCCATTGAGCCCAGTGTAACCACAGGGTCTTTATATGTGAAAGAGGGAGGCTGGAGAATCAGAACCAGGGAAAGAGATGTGACCAGTGGTCGGAGGTTACAGTAATACAGGGCTGTGAACCAGTGAATGCAGGCAATACCTAAAAGCTATAAAAGGAAAGGAAATGGATTGTCTTAGAGCCTTCAGGAGTGCAGCCCTACTGACTGATGTGAGCCTGGAGTGAGACTCCTGAGATCCACTGTACACCTCTGACCTCCAGAACTGTACAAGAAATCTGTGTTGTTTTAAGCCACTAAGTCTGTGGCAATCTGTTACAGCAGCAGGAGGAAACTAACACGATACTCCATTAATGTTACTGTTATTATTTTTCACAACCACAAATAATTGAGAAAGGTTTACCTGACTAAGGTAATTACACAAAACTAAATAAGTGCAGATTACAAAGTCTATAGCTTTAACTACACTTTTCTCTGAATGCTGCAAATGTTTATACCAAAGCAAAAATGATAACAAAAGTTATAATAAATATTCCAGTCTTCCTGCTTTAGTTTTGAAAAAAATGTATTTTCAAATGTTTGAAAAATAAATGAAACATGAAAAATACCCTCAATTCCCACATTTAAGCAGAAAATGGCCATTAGTGAGCTTGTGGTTAAGCTGTTTGAATATTTTCTCCCTCTCACTAAGAACCTTCTCGTTCCCACGAGAACCCAGAGACACCCAAGTCACATGGTGTTTTTTCCTGTAATATTTTGTCCTGTACAAACAATAGGATGCCAATTATCCAGCCTTAACATGACAAACAATAAGAAACTATGACAATTTTATTTTTGGTGAAATGATCCTATGAAATTAGAAGTTTCGAAAGAACCACATGCCTAAAAATCGCCCTGTTTATCTTCTTCCTTTTTTTTTTTCAGAGGGTTTGTCTCCACACCATCACATGCACCCAAGAAATAGTTTTTTGCTTTAAAAGGCAAAACTATAATCTTCTTCAGAAATTCTGTTTTTCCTCCACTCTCCCTACCTTCCTATATTCACATATTTTTTTTTTTTTACATAGACCAAACTCAGCCTGCATGATGCAAGAGTTTAAAAATAGTTGCTTCACTGTATCTTAAGACAGTTTCTTCTTTATCAGTCCTCAAGGGAGAAATAACACTGGCATCTTTTCTCCTTCTTCTCTTGTAGATACATATATAGGGCTACAAAATATATGGTAGTCAGGGCAAACGGCGGGCTTCTCTGGTGGCTCAGCAGTAAAAAATCCACCTGCCAATTCAAGAAACGTGGGTTCGATCTATAGGTCAATAAGATTCCCTGGAGAAGCAAATGGCAGTCCACTCCAGTGTTCTTGCCTGGGAAATCCCATGGACAGAGGAGCCCGGAGGGCTACAGTCCACGGGGTCCCCAGAGTAGAACACAGCTCAGTGACTGAACCACCGGCACGAGGGGAGGACAGGTAGTTGATGGAACTGTATTGTAAGTAGAAGGATTTCATCTATTTTTTAATGTTAAATTTTCTTCATTTATTTTCAGTCAGTAACTGTGACTATTCTGGATAATATTTCTAATATATATACATATGTATATATACATACACACAAACATATGTGTGTATGCCCATGTGTATGTTCTAATAATGTTGATATTTCCTTGAAAATGATTTGGACTTCAAATCTGTGGCCTGGGAAGTTATCAGTGAAAACTGAGATGATAGCAAAAGGGTTCTCTTGAACCTTTCTGGAGTCAGTTTGAATAAGCTTCCATTAATTGGAGCACCAAAGTGTGTTACAAATAAAATGAGCTAGATATATCAAATGTTTTAAATCCATGAATTCATGATGCTACTTCAAATATAAATGGCCACTGTTGAAAGATGCTGGTAAACCAAGTTATTATTTTGCAAACTTGTAAACAAAGAAAAAAAGTTGTTTATCTTGTCTTTTCTCTATGAACTGTACCTCAGGGTAGCCAATTAGTGGTGAGTTGACTTTCTTTATTGAAGTATTTCTGTTAGAATGTACAGTTCTTTTTCTAAGAAAACATATTTTCCAGTTCTCAAATTTTCCAGTTTGATGCATATTTTTGTGAATATAATATTAATCACAGTTATTTTTTTAAAAAACTGTTTCTGGTAATTCTAGTGTCTAAAACACCTGTGAGTATTTTTAGTTTTGGTCATGTTTCTTGGCATATTGTCCAACATTGTGTTTGAAAACTTGCTGCTCTTCCTTTCGAAAGGAGACACCCTATTAATCTGACTAATTATCAACTGATCACCCTGTATTACTCACTCAGTTTACTTCTGTTTTTCCCCAGCTAGGGTGCGACCCTCTGGGGTTCAGGTCAAGAAGCTCAAGTCTGGTAAGACCAAGAACTCCATTTTTTTGTTTTCCCTGGCCTTGTAAGAATGCTGAAAGTGCTGCTTGGCTTTCCCGCTGCATTCACTTGGATTCTTGGATTCTTGCCCTGCATGTGTAAAGATGTGGCACCTGACTCAAGAGGAAAACCAGCAAAGAGTGTTGAACTGACTGCTTTTCTTTCTCCCCAAGAATCTCAGCTTCTCAAGTCCTGGTTGTTTCAGCAGATTTAAATTCCAACTTATCTTTTCCCAGTCCAAGGAGATTCCAATCTCTGTTTCCTTGTCTGCCTCTTAGTAAGGGTCTCCACCTACTTTTATGTAACTTCTCAGACTCTCACTTTTGAAGCAGAAGAACTGGCACACGCTGTCAGAGAAGTAGCGGCATGAAGAATGTTAAGCTTCCCTCAGTGAGCTTCCTTCCTGGGGGTCCTGACCCTTCAAGTCCCGCCTGCCCCAAAACTCCCGAACAACTTCAAGCATCAGAGGTGTATCTCATCTGTCTTTTCTAGTCCTTGGTAAGCTGAACTGTTTTGTTACAAGCTTCTCTGTTGGAGCTGCAAGCAGAGGTTCTCACCGACTGGATACTGGCTAGTACTAAGAAATTATTCTTGATTATTTTAAGTCTATAATGGTATTATGATTATGTATGTTTTGAAAAGCATCCTTATCTTTTAAAGATAAAATATTGAAACCTTGAAATACATAATAATGTTTTCTTCAAAACCACGATGAGGAGAATGAGTAGGTAAAGGACGTAGATTTGCTTTGAATTCATAACAGATGTAGATTTGCTTGAATTCACTGTTGAAGCTGAGTAATGGGCATATGGGAATAGGTCATAGTATTCTTTCTATGTTTTGTATATGCTTAAAATTTCCTATAATTATAAAACATAATGAATAAATAACATGTGACTTTTGTACCTTTGGTTTCCTTTCAACAGACATGAACTTATCCTTTGGGAAATAGACTAACTTCTGTTAAAAAAAAAAAGCAATCCATATTGAAAATAAAGAAATAGACTTTTTTAATACAGAGGCAAACCACTGGCTGCCTCTGTATTAAATAGGCTGACTCCACTACCTTAGCTGAACTCAAAGGGAATTTATGACCAAAAGAATAATATATTGATGACATGGAGAGCAGTGTGCACTGGACCTTAGGAGAGTGTGCGTGTGCGCACGTGCACACACACACACACACACACACACCCATAAACCCCTGCATCCAGTAGGCAGTCCAGGCAGAGCAGAAACTGCACATGGCTGAGCTCCAGCTCTGGTTTACTGAGGGCTCTCATAGGTCACAGGGCTTCCCTGGTGGCTCAGTAGGTAAAGAATTCGCCTGCAATGCAGGAGACCCTGGTTCTATTCCTGAGTCGGGAAGATGCCCTGGAGAAAGGATAGGCTACTCATTCCAGTATTTTGGGGCTTCCACTGTGGTTCAACTGGTAAAAGAATCTGCCTGTGAAGCAGGAGGCCTGGGTTTGATCCCTGGGTTGGGAAGATTCCCTGGAGAAGGGAAAAGCTATCCACTCCAGTGTTCTGGCCTGGAGAATTCCATGGACTGTGCAGTCCATGGGGTCACAAAGAGTCAGAAAAGACTGAGCGACTTTCACTTCACTTTCTCATAGGTCACACAGTGGATCAGGAAAGAAGATAGTAAGGGGTGTGGGTCCTGCCCTAGATTATTTTACAATTTAGTCACGATTAAATATTATAATTAATTTTTGAAATTACACTTAGAAAAACTATGATGTTGGTTTCATTTCCTATCAATGAAGGGCTTCCCTGGTGACTGAGATGGTAAAGAATTTGCTTGCAATGCAGGAGACCTGGGTTCAGTCCCTGGGTTGGAAAGATTCCTTGGGGGAGGAAATTGCAACCCACTGCAGTATTCTTGCCTGGAGAATCCCATGGACAGAAGAGCCTGGTGGAGAGCAGTCCATGGGGTCCAAAGAGCTGGACTCGACTGAGCAACTCTTTCACTTCACTATGGCATTGCTTTCATTTCTTATCAATAAACTGTCTTACTTTTCTGAACTTTCCTGTGGGATTTCAAATAAAAAATATACCAAAAAGGAGATACTCAGTGCAAATCTTGTTGGATTCTCCTCCTCCAAGTCTTCCCTATGTAGTATCCAAATATTAATAAAACTAGAGAGAAACCAAGGTCAAGGAACTTCCATTAAATCAGGATGAGCTGTTATGATGTGTCTTTCCTCACTGCTTGCTTCCTTCAGTTTCTGCTCAGCCACCTAGCAGCAGTGGCTGGCATGAAGCCACCTGAGGGCTGTGCTGGGGCAATTGTCCTGGTTTACTGTATTTTAGGATGGATGCACCTGTCATTCTCCCATCTCACAGGGAAACTCAGGATTTGGGCAAAAATGTTTTGAAGTTGTATGGATTCTTTTCACCAGATAGAAATTACTAAAGTGTGGAAAGTTGTTGAAGTTACCTACAGGTTTCTGTTTTTTTTTTTTTTTTTAAATTACCTCTTTTTTGTTTTCTATTCTATTTAGTTTTATTATTTTTGTATACATGTGTGCATGTTAAGTAGCTTCAGTTTGTCCAACTCTTTGCAACCCTATGGATTGTGCCCACCGGGGTTCTCTGTCCATGAGATTCTCCAGCTATGAATCCTGAAGTGGGTTGCCATGTTGTCCTCCAGGGGATCATCCTGACTCAGGAGTCAAACCCAGTCTCTTACGGTTGCCTGCATTGGCAGGCAAAGTCTTTACCACTAACGCCACCTGGGAAGCCCCTATTTTGTGTAAGGTTAGTACTAAAAATATCATATAGTATACAACAGATTGTAGAGTAAGTGCAAAGCCAGCTATTTTTGTAGTAACATTTCAAATGGGGATTATCATAATTCAAAACTGAGATGAGTGTAGTGGGTTTAGCTAATACTCTAAAGCTTCAAAATGAAAAGTTGCAGGAGCTAATTGAAAATATATTATGAGTTGTTGACTTTCTCAAGGTAGCGCTACTTCCAGTAAGTGGTAACTAATAACTAGCAAACTGTGAGTTTCTAACTTCCCATAAATGTATATATAATACATAGTAGTTTGAATATTCTTTTACATTCTATGACAACGTTACATCGAAGAGCAGTTGGAAAAAAGCCCACTGAATGTTAAAATAGAATATACAACTAGTAATTCTTATGACTTAGAAAATGATGCTTTTGGTATATCTTTGGAAATAACTGAAGGTATCCAGAAGACAGCAATCTTTGATACTTAGAGGTCAGAGGCTTTGGATTATACTGTAAAAGCTGCCACTACAAGTGGTATAATCTAAATCAAGTGGGTGCATTCTTTGTAGCTCCATTTTCATATCTGCAAAGTAAGTTAGATGAAATCTCCTCTAAAGTTTTATATTAGCTTCAAATTCTATGATGTTATAATGTGTCATCAGTTATTCTAATGAAATAACTGTATGTTTCCTATAACTAGAAAACAGTCCTACAGAATGATATATATTTTAGCAGAAGAATTAAGGTAAATATAATTATGAAGCAGAAGATATTAAGAAGAGGTTTTCAAAAAGATCTCATGACCCATATAATCACAATGGTGTGATCACTCACCTAGAGCCAGACATCCTGGAATGCAAAGTCAAGTGGGCCTTAGGGATCATCACTACAAACAAAGTTAGTGGAGGTGATGGAATTCCAGTTGAATTATTTCAGATCCTAAAAGATGATGCTGTGAAAGTGCTGCACTCAAAATGCCAGAAAATTTGGAAAGCTCAGCAGTGGCCACAGGACTGGAAAAGGTCAGTTTTTATTCCGATCCCAAAGAAAGGCAATGCCAAAGAATGCTCAAACTACCACACAATTGCACTCATCGCATATGCTATAAGTTCAATTCAGTTCAGTTCAATTCTGTCACTCAGTCGTGTCTGACTCTTTGCGACCCCATGAATCACAGCATGCCAGCCTCCCTGTCCATCACCAACTCCCAGAGTTCGTACAAACTCATGTCCATTGAGTTGGTGATTCCATCCAGCCATCTCATCCTCTGTTGTCCCCTTCTCCTCCTGCCCCCAAACCCTCCCAGAATCAGAGTCTTTTCCAATGAGTCAACTCTTTGAAATAGGTAGCCAAAGTACTGGAGTTTCAGCTTTAGCATCATTCCTTCCAAAGAACACCCAGGACTGATCTCCTTTAGAATGGACTGGTTGGATCTCCTTGCAGTCCAAGGGACTCTCAAGAGTCTTCTACAATACCACAGTTCAAAAGCATCAATTTTTGGTGCTTAGCTTTGTTCACAGTCCAACTCTCACATCCATACATGACTACTGGAAAAACCATAGATTTGACTAGGCGGACCTTTGTTGGCAAAGTAATGTCTCTGCTTTTGAATATGCTATCTAGGTAAGTGTCTTTTAATTTCATGGCTACAGTCACCATCTGCAGTGATTTTAGAGCCCCAAAAATAAAGTCTGACACTGTTTCCACTGTTTCCCCATCTATTTCCCATGAAGTGATGGGACCAGATTTCATGATCTTCAATTTCTGAGTGTTGAGCTTTAAGCCAACTTTTTCACTCTCCACTTTCACTTTCATCAAGAGGCTTTTTAGTTCCTCTTCACTTTCTGCCACAAGGGTGGTGTCATCTGCATATCTGAGGTTATTGATATTTCTCCTGGCAATCTTGATTCTGGCTTGTGCTTTCTACAGCCCAGCGTTTCTCATGATGTACTCTGCATATAAGTTAAATAAGCAGGGTGACAATATACAGCCTTGACGTACTCCTTTTCCCATTTGGAACCAGTCTGTTGTTCCATGTCCAGTTCTAACTGTTGCTTCCTGACCTGCATATAGGTTTCTCAAGAGGCAGGTTAGGTGGTCTGGTATGCCCATCTCTTTCAGAATTTTCCACAGTTGATTGTGATCCACACAGTCAAAGGCTTTGGCATAGTCAATAAAGCAGAAGTAGATGTTTTTCAGGAACTCTCTTGCTTTTTTGATGATCCAACGGATGATGGGAATTTGATCTCT
>SJYQ01000387.1:205210-239239 GCA_006410935.1 Redunca redunca | reverse complement strand
ACAAGAAGACAATATTTCTCTTTACCACCACCTATTCAATTCAACAGAGATACAACTATAAAAACAATAACAAAAATAATACAACAAAAAATGACCCTTACTTTCAAGGTATTCACTTTGCAGTACAGAACATAAGTAAACTCACAGATGACCAGTCATGTGCTAGGTGTACACTAGGACCAGAGAATGAGGTCTGGTGCTGACATGGAGTGGAGAATAGGCACATTGCTCCAACTGGGAGGTGATGGAAGTTTTCACTAAGTGATAACACCAGAGCAAAATCCTTTTGGGAAAGAAGGGATTCCCTAGGCAGATGATTTTAGAAAGGCATAGTAAATTTAACAAAGATTTTATGGAATAACAATGTCTTAAAAGCTTAGTATCAAAGAATAAAACAATTCTTTTTCAGTCCAGATGAACCAATTTGAGCACAGGGAAAGAGACACAGAGTAGAGGACACACATGTGGACATGGAGGTGGGGGAGAAGGGGAGAGTGCGATGAACTGGGAGGTTAAGATTGACATATATACACCACCATATAAAATATATAGCTAATGGGAAATTGCTGTATAGCAGAGGGAGCTCATCTGGCTGCTCTGTGATGGCCTAAACGGGTGAGGTTGTGGGAGTCAGGTGGGAGGGAGGTCTAAGAGGGAGGGAATATATGCATACATATAACTGATTCACTTCATTGTACAGCAGAAACTAACATAGCATTGTAAGGCAATTATACTCCAAATAAAAAAGAATAAAACAAAGACCTCCAGAGCAAAACCAGCAACGACAAAAAAAATCAAGTCTAACCTATTAACTTACCAGGCAAGTGAATGCAGAAGAGTGAAAAGTTCAATTCACTGAGTCATTTGCTGAAGGAGAAAACTGGGGGTCTTTATACGTTAGAGAGAGGAGTACCTAATTACATTAAGCATAGAAATGAGAGGGCAGGGTAAGTCCATACGTGTGTGTACACTTGGTTAAAATAGTCTCATTTTTCATTTTTCCAGAAAGTGTCTGCAATTAGGTTCTGTAAAGATCTGGCATCCGGGTCACTCAAAGTTCAGGGAAACTTCAGTTGTTTAGAGCCAGCTGCGATAAAATACAACAATCAGTTTTGATATCTCCTAGGCAAGTGCTGTTGGAAGTGGAAAATTTTTATTCACATTGGCTTGAGGCAGATGTCATATATATAGGAGTTGAAACTGTGCCGCTAGACTCTGCCTTATAGCTCAGAATGTGGTCTGTGGGCCGAGCATAGGTGTTAGCTACCTGGGTCCTTGCTAGGTACAGATTCTTAGATAAACCCTCCACACCCACCCCCCCAACACCAATTCAGAACTGAGTTAGAACCTGCATTTTAGTAGGGCCCTCAGATTTTTCATATGCACCTTAAGAAGAAACAGCAGCTTTAAAACAGGGTTCTAGAATAGTGGTTCTCCAACTTTGATGAGTAACAATCAACTGGAGGGACAGTTCCAGACTCACTGGGGTAGAATAGGCTTCAGATCAGTTCAGTTTAGTCACTTAGCCATGTCCAATTCTTTGTGACCCCATGGACTGCAGCACGCCAGGCCTCCCTGTCCATCACCAACTCTCAGAGTTTAGTTTACTCAAACTCATGTCCATTGAGTCGGTGATGCCATCCAATCATCTCATCCTCTGTCATTGGGGTCTTTTCAAATGAGTCAGTTCTTCACATCAGGTGGCCAAAGTATTGGAGTTTCAGCTTCAGCATCAGTCCTTCCAATAAATTCAAAAGCATCAATTCTTGAGCACTCAGCTTTCTTTGCAGTCCAACCCTCACATCCATACATGACTATTGGAAAAACTATAGCTTTGACTAGATGGACCTTTGCAGGCAAAGTAATGTCTCTGCTTTTTAATATGCTGTCTATGTTAGTCATAACTTTTCTTCCAAGGAGTAAGAGTCTTTTAATTTCATGGCTGCAATCACCATCTGCAGTGATTTTGGAGCCCAGAAAAATAAAGTCAGTCACTGTTTCCACTGTTTTGCCACCTATTTGCCATGAAGTGATGGCACTAGATACCATGATCTTAGTTTTCTGAATGTTAAGTTTTAAGCCAACTTTTTTACTCTCCTCTTTCACTTTCTTTAAGAGGCTCTTTAGTTCTTCTTCACTTTCTGCCATATGGGTGGTGTCATCTGCATATCTGAGGTTATTGATATTTCTCCCAGCAATCTTGATTCCAGCTTGTGCTTCATCCAGCCCAGGGTTTCTGATGATGTACTCTGCATAAAGTTAAATAAGCAGGGTGACAATATACAGCTTTGATGTACTCCTTTCCCTATTTGGAACCAGTCTGTTCCATGTCCAGTTCTAACTGTTGCTTCCTGACCTACACACAGAATCCTCAAGAGGCAGGTCAGGTAGTCTGGTATTCCCATCTCTCTCAGAATTTTCCACAGTTTGTTGTGATCCACATGGACCTTTGTAGTTTTACAAGGTTCCCCAGGAGATTCTGATACTCACCAAAGCTTAAGAACCATAATTTTTGAACATGCTTTTCTTATTCACAATCTGTAAGCTCAAAATCTGCACACATTAAAGAGCTGTTTTCTCCTGCCTGCCAATGCAGGGGACATGGGTTCGATCTCAGCTCTGGAAAGATTCTATATGCTGTGGGCCAACTGAGCCCATGCACCACAGCTACTGAGCCTGTGTGCTGCAAGTTCTGAAGTCTGCACACCCTAGAACCTGTGAAACAGAGAAGCCACCGTAATGAGAAGCCCTTACACAGCAGTGAAGAGTAGACCCTGCTCACCTCAACCAGAAGCCCACTCACAACAGTCAAAGAAGACCCAACAGTCAACAATAAAATGAATAAATAAATAAATAGTAAAAAGGGACATATTCTCTTCAAAACTCTGGTTGTATTACAGAATCAAACCATATGTGCTGTTTTCACTGGAATTCATCCAATACAATTACATCATGAGGATTTTATGACCTGGAATTTCAGTAACCTGAAAGCATATTTAGCACATGGTATGATCATTTATTTTTTTCATATATGAAAAAAATACTTTATCTGTGAGAACATTCCAGTGATGATTATATACTAAGAAACAAAAATTCCCAGGTTTTTGTTAATGGTGGAAATAGCTCTGATCACTATTTACTGGAGCAGGGAAAATACTACAGTTTAGCTTATATTTAGGAAATTTCTCCAGGTGTTATGTATCAAGTCATAATATTTCTTTGTTTAACAAATTAGAAACTTCCTCTTTCAGTTGATAAAAGATGGCTTTTGTTCTCAAGGTTTCTTTTACAAAAAGGTGAATTTTGGTGTGTCATACTTAAAATCCTAACCAAAAACTGACAAGTTTTCTTCCCACCAACTTCTCTCTGGGGCACCCTGATGTCCGCATCAGGAAGAGTGAGGTCATGTGCTTTTAATAAACCCAAATGCCATCAAATATAGGAAATCATTTGGCATTTCCTTTACTGGATACAAAACCTTACCTTTATTAGTCATTTAATTATGAGTTCAGAAATGAATTTGTGATGTGGAAGAACAATATTCATTAATAATTAGGGAAATGAGCAATGCACAAAATTTTCTAATAGGTCCAACCCTTCTTTTTCCTGCATGGTAAATGTTTGTGAAGGAAATATGCTTTAATAAGATAAGAGGTTTCAGTAGAGGCATATTTATTACTTCTCCCAGAGTGGACTCAACATGAGACTGGCAACTGTTTTAGGAAATACATTTAATCCTAGACCATTATTATTACATACTGCTTAGAACATAAAGTCCTCAGCTTGCTTTTGAAAGCATTATGACAAATACCCTCATTTTGCACTTGAGGAAAAGGTGAAGCCAAACAGTTAGAGGAACCTAACAGTTTACAGATCTGAGAGTCAATGATAGTTTTTCTGGCTTTTAATGCAAAGATTGCTTGAGCATTTGCTTTAATCTAAAGACATTTGTAAAAAGAAGCTAGGACATTTTCAAGAGGAATAAAAAAAGCTTTAAATGTGTAAAATTTGGAATTCAGAAATTCTACTTCTACTTTAGGATACAGTAATTCTACTGTATCCTAAAGAACCACTCAGTAATATGTATAACTATACTTGCAGCAGCAGCAGCAGCAGCATACTTGTAGAATAATATTTATTGCAATTCTGTGAAACAGTTTAAGAAAGCTGGATTGTGTTAAATGTTGAACAATTAAGAAGGAAATTGAGCTTTCTTCTATATGTAAGTTCACATATAAATTTTTTTTTCTGTTGTTGTTCAGTCACTAAGTCATGTTCATTTCTGTTTAACCCCATGGACTGCAGCATACCAGGCTTCCCTGTCCTTTACTTTCTCTCTGAGTTTGCTCAAACTCATGTTCATTGAATCAGTGATGCCATCCAACCATCTCATCCTCATTTGCCCCCTTCTCCTCCTACCCTCAATCTTTCCCAGCATCAGGGTCCTTTCCAGTGAATTGGCTCTTCAAATCAGGTGGCCAAAGTATTGGAACTTCATCTTCAGCATCAGTCTTTCCAGCAAAGAGTCAGGGTTGATTTAATTTAGGATTGACTTGTTTGATCTCCTTGCTGTTCAAGGGGCTCTCAAGAGTCTTCTCCAACACCACAATTCGAAAGCATCAGTTTTTCGGTGCTCAGCCTTCTTTATGCTCCCACACTCACATCTATACATGCCTACTGGAAAAACCATAGCTTTGACTAGATGGACCTTTGTCGGCAGAGACCTTTGTCTCTGCTTTTTAATATGTTGTCTAAGTTTATCATAGCTTTTCTTCCAAGGAGTGTGTTTTAATTTCATGGCTACAGTCACCCTCCACAGTGATTTTGGAGCCCAAGAAAATGAAATCTGTTATTATTTTCACTTTTTTCCCAACTGTTTGCCATAAAGTGATAGGACCAGATGCCATGATCTTAGTTTTTTGAATGTTGAGTTTTAAGGCAGCTTTTTCACACTCTTCTTTCACCTTCATCAAGAGGCTCTTTAGTTCTTCACTTTCTGCCGTTAAAGTGGTATCATCTGCATTTCTGAGGTTGTTTCTGTTTCCCCTGGCAATCTTGATTCCAGCTTGTGCTTCATCCAATCCAGCATTTTGCGTGATGTACTCTGCATGTAGCGAAAGCGCGGGCAGCTGCGACGGTGCAGAAGCATGGGCTGCGCCAAGAGGAGCTACCCCACGTCCGAGGTCAGGGGCAGTGGTCAAGAGGAGCTACCCTGCATCCGAGGTCAAGGGCAGAAGCTGGGAGGACCCCATACCCTAGGGACAGCAGCAAAGAAGAGCAACCCCACATCCGAGGTCAAGAGCAGCAGCCAAGAGGAGAAACCCCATTTCCAAGGAGTGGTGGCTGCGTGGGTGCAGGAGGGCCTAGAGGAGCTACTTCATGTTCAAGGTCAGGAGGGGCGGCAGTGAGGAGGTACTCCTCTTCCAAAGTAAGGAGCAGTGGCTGTGTTTTGCTGGAGCAGCTGTGAAGAGATACCCCACGTCCAAGGTAAGAGAAACCCAAGTAAGATGGTAGGTGTTGCAAGAGGGCATCAGAGGGCAGACACACTGAAACCATACTCACAGAAAACTAGGCAATCTAATCACACTAGGACCACAGCCTTGTCTAACTCAGTGAAACTAAGCCATGCCCCGTGGGGCTACCTAAGATGGGTGGGACATGGTGGAGAGGTCTGACAGAATGTGGTCCACTGGAGAAGGGAATGGCAAACCACTTCAGTATTCTTGCCTTGAGAACCCCATGAACACTATGAAAAGGCAAAATGATAGGATACTGAAAGTGGAACTCCCTAGGTCGGTGCTGCTAAGCTGCTAAGTCGCTTCAGTTGTATCCGACTCTGTGTGACCCCATAGACAGCAGCCCACCAGGCTCCCCCATCCCTGGGATTCTCCAGGCAGGAACACTGGAGTGGGTTGCCATTTCCTTCTCCAATGCATGAAAGTGAAAAGTGAAAGTGAAGTTGCTCAGGCGTGTCCGACTCCCAGCGACCCCATGGACTGCAGCCTACCAGGATCCTCTGTCCATGGGATTTTCCAGGCAAGAGTACTGGAGTGGGGTGCCACTGCCTTCTCCAGAACCCTAAATAACATGGCCATCAGTTCTCTACTCTCTCCACCAACAACCTGGGACTCCCGCCATCCTTTCTAATTCAGGGCCTTTGCACTTGCTGTTAACTCCGTCCCGATCTCCCTCCCCTTGGGCCTCTGTTTAAATGTCATCTTCAGAAGAGCCTTCCATTATCATCCTTTTCAAAAAAATTTGTTTTTCTTTTTGGCTGCAACACACAGCATGCGGGATCTTAGTTCCCTGACCAGGGATTGAACCTGTGCCCCCTGCAGTGGAAATGCGGAATCTTTACCACTACCCCACCGACGAAGCCCCGTCGTCCTTTCTAAAACAGCTCCTCTTTCACAGCTGAACACCGTATGCTGCCCTTTTTTTATTGTGACGGCCACTATCAGCAGTTAATTTTTTAATGCCTTTATTGTCTCCTTCCGCACGATGCAAGCTCAAAAAAGGGAGACTTTGCCTTAGTCACAGCCTACATCTTCAGAATCCAAACAGTGTCGAGTATATGGTGCGCTGGATGGAGAAGTTATTGATTTGATAGCTTAGGTAAGCACATCCTCCACGTAGGGACTCTTTGCTAGACGGCGGAAGGGTATAATACTGGTAACTGATCATACACGCATGCGCCCAAGATCCGGGAAGTGTGTTAGGGAAAGGGGTGGAGCATCCAGAAGAGTCTCGCGGACGGAGGCGGTTGGAGTCCAGAGCGCGAGGTGGAAAGGGACCGCTTGGGGCTCAGCGCGCGTGCGCACTGTGACTTCCAGCCTGCCGCGGCACCGGCGTCTAAGACGCCGGAATGCGGGGGCAGTGGCTTCGCGCGTGCGCAGTGCCTGCGGCGGCACCAGGGTCCCCGTGAGCGAGTTGTGATTGACNCAGTTTTCATTCCAATCGCAAAGAAAGGCAATGCCAAAGAATGCTCAAACGACTGCACAATTGCACTCATCTCACATGCTAGTAAAGTAATGCTCAAAATTCTCCAAGCCAGGCTTCAGCAATGCATGAACCATGAACTTCCAGATGTTCAAGCTGGATTTAGAAAAGGCAGAGGAACCAGAGATCAAATTGCCAACATCTGCTGGATCATCAGAAAAGCAAGAGAGTTCCAGAAAAACATCCACTTCTGCTTTATTGACTATGCCAAAGCCTTGACTGTGTGGATCACAATCAAGTGTGGAAAATTCTGAAAGGGATGGGAATACCAGACCACCTAACCTGCCTCTTGAGAAACCTATATGCAGGTCAGGAAGCAACAGTTAGAACTGGACATGGAACAACAGACTGGTTCCAAATGGGAAAAGGAGTATGTCAAGGCTGTATATTGTCACCCTGCTTATCTAACTTCTATGCAGAGTGCATCATGAGAAACGCTGGGCTGGAAGAAGCACAAGCTGGAATCAAGATTGCTGGGAGAAATATCAGTAACCTCAGATATGCAGATGACAGCACCCTTATGGCAGAAAGAGAAGAGCAACTCAAAAGCCTCTTGATGAAAGTGAAAGGGGAGAGTGAAAAAGTTGGCTTAAAGCTCAACATTCAGAAAACTAAGATCATGACATCTGATCCCATCACTTCATGGGAATAAGGTGGCAAAACAGTGGAAACAGTGCCAGACTTTATTTATTTGGGCTCCAAAATCACTGTAGATGGTGACTGTAGCCATGAAATTAAAAGACGCTTACTCCTTGGAAGAAAAGTTCTGACCAGCCTAGATAGCATGTTCAAAATCAGAGACATTATTACTTTGCCACACTAAGGTCCATCTAGTCAAGTAAATGGTTTTTTCAGTAGTCATGTATGGATATGAGAGTTGGACTGTGAAGAATGCTGAGCACTGAATAATTGTAGCTTTTGAACTGTGGGGTTGGAGAAGACTCTTGAGAATCCATTGGACTGCAAGGAGATTCAACCAGTCCATTCTAAAAGAGATCAGCCCTGAGTGTTCTTCGGAAGGAATGATGCTAAAGCTGAAACTCCAATACTTTGGCCACCTCATGCGAAGAGTTTACTCATTGAAAAGAGTCTGATGCTGGGAGGGATTGGGGGCAGGAGAAAAAGGGGATGAAAGAAGATGAGATGGCTGGATGGCATCACTGACTCTATGGATGTGAGTTTGAGTGAAGTCCAGGAGATGGTGATGGACAGGGAGGCCTGGTGTGCTGCGATTCATGGGGTCGCAAAGAGCCGGACATGACTGAGTGACTGAACCGAAATGAACTCTGCATATAAGGTAAATAAGTAGGATGACAGTATACAGCCTTTACATACTCTTTCCCAATTTTGAACCAGTCCGTTGTTCCCTGTCTGGTTCTAACTGTTGTGTTTTGACCTACATACAGATTTCTCAGGACACGGGTATAGTCTGAATCTGGTATTCCCATTTCGTTAACAATTTTCCATGGTTTGTTGTGATCCACACAGTCAAAGGCTTTAGTGTAGTCAATGAAACAAAAGTAGATGTTTTTCTTGAATTTCCTTGCTTTTCCTATGATCCAGCAGATGTTGGCAATTTGATGTCTGGTTCCTCTGCCTTTTGTAATCCAGCTTGTACATCTGGAAGTTCTCAGTTCACATACTGCTGAAGCCTAGCTTAAAGAATGTTGAGCATTACCTTGCTAGTATGTGACATAAGTGCAGTTGTATGCAATTTGAACATTCTTTGGCATTGCCTTTTGTCATTAATGATTTAAGGTCAGAACATTCATTTTGAAGAACTTGGAACAATAAATCTCACATCTGAGCAATAAAGCTGAAAAGCTTAGAAATAGTGGTGAAAAGCAGAAGCCATCTTAAAACTACAGATTTCTGGTAGTTTTTGGAATCTGGACCCTTTGAGGGTATGCAGATAGTGTTTTCAGAAAAACTAGTCTGAATCTCTGGGGATAAGATGGTTTGTTAAATATCCAGTTTTCGTGAATACTAGTAAAGCATTCAGAGCAACTTACATATTCAAATGTGGGGCATTAAACTGGCCTTACTATTCAGTGGCATGGTGCATGCACACTTAGTCACTCATTAGTGTTTGACTCTTTGAGACCCTGTGGACTGTAGGCCTCTAGGCTCCTCTCTCCATGGAATTCTCCAGGCAAGAATACTGGAGTGGGTTGCCATTTCCTACTGCAGGAAATCTTCCCAACCCAGGAGTCCTACATAATCTGTGCCTCGTGCATTAACAGGTGGGTTCTTTACCATGGTGCCACCTCAGTGGCATAGTGCTAGCCATTAAAATTCTTTCAGAGTAATGTTTTAAAAACATAGTCACAGTGAAATTCTAGATTTGAAAGGATGTTAAAAATAGTATGTTCAGCATAATATAAAATTTATGCCCTATGTCTAGATACCTACAAAGAAAGATAAAAAGGTATATATGCAAATGCTTACAGTGATTATCTCTGGGTGGTACAAGTAGAGATTTTTTATGTGTTTATTGAGAAGAATATCGTATTCATTGTTTAGTGCTGGTATAACAGATTACCACACATTAAGCAGCTTAAAAAATTTACCATCTCACAGTTCCATAGAAGTCCAGTGGGCCCAGCTGATTTCTCTGCTCTGGGTCTCATCAGGCCAAAATCAAGGTGTGTGCCAGTCTGGGCTCTTACCTGAAGTCTCTGGAGGAAAATGCTTTTCTAGGTTCTTTTACATTGTTAAATGAATTCCGCTGCATGTGATTTTTAAGATTTTAAGCCCCCTATTTTCTTGCTAGCTGTCACTAGAGGTAGTTCTTCCCAATTTCTAGAGCCTGTCAGAATTTTATGGCTCATGGCCCCCTTCATTTTCAAAGTCCACAACAGTGGGTGAGAACTCCCTCATGCTTTGCATCTCTTCTGCCTTTTTCTGTATGGCTTTTGTCCGACTGAATTTGGCTAGAAAAGTTTCTCTGCTTCTAAAATCTTGCAGAGATTAGTTTAAGATTTTCTAAAGTTCCACCAATTAGCAACCTTAGTTTTATCTTCAACGTCCCTTTTCCAGTTTAGCATGACATATTCAGAGGATCTGTGGATTAGGGTAGAAATATCTTGGGCCGGAGATTCTCTGGACTGCAACAGATAGTATAACGTTAATGGCATGAGCTTTGAAGATGGATAACAGACAGACCTTGTTGTATCCCACAGCTGCCACCCAATATATGTTGACTTTGGGAAATTTAATTAATTTGCCTTCCACTTATCTCATGTATAAAACGGCGATCATAATTATGCATATTTCAATGGGCATTTATGAAGATTATATGAGATACTACATAAAGAAAGCTGAGCACTGAAGAATTGATGCTTTTGAACTGTGGTGTTGGAGAAGACTCCTGAGAGTCCATTGGACTGCAAGGAGATCCAACCAGTCAATCCTAAAGAAAATCAGTCCTGAATATTCATTGGAAGGACTGATGCTGAAGTTGAAGCTACAATACTTTGGCCATCTAATGTGAAGAACTGACTCATTGGGAAAGATCCCAATGCTGGGAAAGATTGAAGGCAGGAGGAGAAGGGGATGACAGAAGATGAGATGATTTAATGGCATCACCACTCAATGGACATGAATGTGTGCAAGCTCTGGGAGTTGGTGATGGACAGTGAAGCCTGATGTGTCCATAGGGTTGCAAAGAGTCAGACATGACTGACTCACTGAACTAAACTGAATCTTAAAAGCCTAGGGTGCAATTTGCAATAAAGATTAGCCATGATATTTTCATTATTCTTAATACATTTCTGTGTTTTCTGCAATGAACATGTGTTAATAAGAAGAACAATACAAATTATTTTGGAAGCAAGAAGTTTAATCCTGTTCATATGGTTATGTCTGTTGGTGGATATATACTTTCTCATTTTTAAAACATTTTTCTGTAGCACTTCACTAACTGAATACTTAATTTTAAATATATATCTTGAAATGTGTATATATTTATTTACTATATTCTCCAAGTACTATAGTACTCTCAGTATTGTTCCCAGATGTTCCTCAGTGTTTCTGGCACTTAGTAGGTAAATGAATTATTTCTAATACAACCATGCAAGAGTCTAATTAAAAGTACTTTGGATCTCTCAGAAAATTTCCTTTTACATACATTCCTGAGATAGAAAAAGGCAGAACAATAAAAGTCTTTTTTTTTGAAAATTTAAATTTTCACTTGTCTAAAATATTCTTCCATATTAATATATTTAAAATGTAATTGTTCTCATAGAACCTCTCATTGAATTCAGGGGAGATAATTGTACACAATAATAATGTGATCATGGCGCTAGATTTTAACCCATAAAGCTTGACTCTGATTTCAATTATGAAAACTATTATATATCCAAGGGATATATCCAATGAGATTCATTTACTTTCATTAATGAGAAACTCATAAAGACATGCTAGAGGGAGGGAGACAGAGGAGAAATGAGGAAGAAGGGTGTGCTATGAAGGAGGAAGGAAGCTACCACTGAACAGAGGAGGAAGAGATAATAGAACCAAAAGACTGCGGGCACTGTAAGACTCAGCTCATCTTTGTGCCTCTGGAACAGCTCTTTTCTTAAAGTGCTCATGAGTTAAAATTTGGAAATCTTAGCACCTACACAAACCCACTGTGATAAATGAACCAAGAACCCAATAAGGGACAGATAATAAGACTCTGGTTTTTGTGGGATTAAGGGATCACAGAGGGAATGCAAATGCCCTCTGTTAAGACTCCTGTATGTGTTCTTTCAGGTTGGTTAACAGTAGGGAACAAGCCTGGAATAGTCAGAGATTCTATTCTATGAGGTAGGTTATTATGGAAAATGTGTGACTAATGCACATTTAGTGAGCCAAATTACACTTAGGCTGCTAACAACTTGGCTAATGTGTCTACTCTGTGTGTGTCTGATAACATGTGATGAGGATGTTGTATTATAAGCTTTGACTCAATCTGTACTAGGTCATTAGGTCAAAGAATCATGAAAATAAATTAGCTAATGAATACCTTGTTATGGTTCATTGCAACAGACATGAAAACCCATAATTACAATACAAAGAAAAAATTTCTAAAAGAGTTTTGTTAAAAATAACCCTGGTATATAGATGAAGAAACTTCTGTTTTTTTTAAAGAATAGCATGCATCTGAACTCTATCATCTTTACTGGACTAGTGTTTTCAAACTTCACATATTTTATGAGTAAATAGTTTCTATCCAAAGCCATGTTTTTTCCAGTAGTCATGTATGGATGTGAGAGTTGGACCGTAAAGAAGTTTGAGAGCCGAAGAATTAATGCTTTTGAGTTGTGGTGCTGGGGTTCCTTGGACAGCAAGGAGATCAAACCAGTCAATCTTAAAGGAATCCTAAGGAAAAGCAACCCTGTGTGTTCATTGGAAGGATTGATGCTGAAGCTCCAGTACTTTGGCCACCTGATGCAAAGACCTGACTCACTGGAAAAGACCCTGGTGCTGGGAAAGACTGAAGTCAGGAGGAGAAGGGGCTGGCAGAGGATGAGATGGTTGGATCGCATTATTGACTCAATGGACATGAGTTTGAATAAACTCCAGGAGATAGTGGAGGACAGGGAAGTCTGCCATGCTGCAATCCATGGAGTCACAGAGTCAGACATGACTTAGCGACTGAACAACAACAATCCAAATGTTAAAAATGACTGAAATGAAATGGAATACGGATTGCATTAGTATTGAATTAAAAAACTTTTCTCTCTCTTTTTATTTTTTGCCATGTCAAAGGCATATCTAACTGCAGGCCATGATCATGAATGTTTCAAATTATTCCAGAAGACCAAGGGTCCTTATCCTGAGGCTATGGAAAACTGAGTCACATCCCTGGATGGAAAAAAATAGCATCACTATTTGTACTAAAATTAAATGAAAATTTAACACTGCCTTCAATTATGATTGCAGGCAAGAAACTTTTGTAGTATTAGCAGTATTTGTGACTTTGTCACCAATAAATAAGATATTTTATATCATATTATTATTGTTGCAGATATCTCAAAATATTATTTAACTCAGCAGTACAAAATTATAATAGTTACTCTAATTTCCCCTAGATCCTGGTATTTAATGTGACCATTAGAAGCACATATATTACTGTATCATGATTTATAACATTTTGATAACCCTTCTAACACATTAGGTTCCTTTGTTATATTGTTTGCTTTATTTTTATATTGAGAAAAATAATATTTTGAGAAGGTAATCATATAGTCACCAGACTGCCCAAGAACCCAAGATTGGGGAAGAAAGAGAAGGAAGTGGGGAAGAAAGAAAGGAAGGAAAGAAAGAACCCATGAGTGGGCTATTGACATGGTAAAAATAGTAGCTATAAGTTTTTCTCTGTCTCCAGAATTTAGTGCCTAGAACATAGTTTGTTCTAAAAAAAAATCCTTGTTGGATGACTTCTGCCTATGAAAACAAGCCTGAAGCAATAAGCTATGACTTAGTGGAAAGATTTGTCATGAGGTAATGTTTGAATGGACTCTTGTAAAATGAGTAGGAAGAGGATGTAGTAAATAATTTGTGCACACTGATCAGTAGAAAACATGACTGCTGTGGAAGAAAATTAATTTTATGTAGATGAAGGATTTATGTGAAAGATAGAACATAATGTGTGTATAAGATAATATTATCATGGCTTTAGTTAGGTAAGGATTTCTTAAGATGCAAAAAGTCCTAAGGGTAAAGTAAATTTTGGGAAATTTGATTATATTAAATCTAGCCATTTATTTCCATCAAAGGTATTATGAAAAGCAAAAATAAAAAATAAGGCATAGTGGGGGGGGACATTATTTTCAACACATGTAACTAAAGGGTAAATAATGAGAATATATAAAGAGTTTCTGGAATTTATTATAAGGAAAAGTCAACCAGTACCAAAGAAGAGGTAATCCATTTGTCCAAAAGTAAAATGAGAATGAGACTTAAATAGGAAGTTCACATAAAGACAATCAGGGATCTTTGTCATTCAGTCACTAGGCTGTGTCTGACTCTCGTGACCCCAGGGACTGCATGCAGCACCCCAGGCTTCTCTGTCACTATGTCCTGGAGATTCCTCAGATTCATGTCCACTGAGTTGATGATGCTGCCTAACCATCTCATCCACTGCTACCCTCTTCTCCTTTGTCTTCAGTCTTTTGCAGCATGATAGTCTTTTCCAAACACATATTGCCAATAAACAAATGAAAATATACTGAACCTCATCAGTAAGGAGAGAAATGTAAATTAAAATCAAACTGGCATACAGACTTATACCAGTCTGCCAAAAATTAGAAGTTTGCCAGTACTAAGTATTGGTAAGTGTTATGAACAGTGAGAACTCATCCACTGCTGCTGAAAGTGTAAACTAGTGCAACCACCTTTGGGAAGTAGTTTGACATTTTCGATTCAAGTTTTTGGGAGACAGGAGATTTGCAGTGTTCTATTCTTTAGTCTGAATAGGGCAGGCAAAAATAGGGAATGTTGATAAAAAGTACTAAGATGCAGTTCACTTACGATGTAGAAAGCTGCAAAGAGCGTAACTCTTCATTTTATGACATGGAAGGCCAGATCATCTTTGACATCCTTTTTGAATCCAGTTAAGATCTAAAGTCAAAGGGCAATCAACTAGTCTGAAATCTGAGCAAAGACAGTTTCAAGGAGACAGCGAATGCAAACAATTGCTTACCTAAACCATACATAGAAGCAAGAGACACCAAACAGCATACAAACACATAAAAAAGAAAAACTGTAATAAATATGAAATGTTATGATTTGATGTTTGTACATGAATTTTCATTATGTTTTCTCTAATTTATGCTATTTGAAATATTTCATTAGTTTTTTTTTTTTTTTAAGAGAGCTTGAGGTGTTATGAGAACTGCATTTGAGTTTTAATTCCCAGAGTATTGGGTACAAGAGAAGGCAGACCAGGTATCTTATGTAGTGAAAGAGTCTTTCATGTAAAATCAATGAAACCAAGTCTGTCTTTCAAAAACTTAATTCTGTTAACAGCATGGCCAAAGAAACCAATGCCAAGTCAAACCTGTGCTGAATTTGTGACAGGCATTCAATCGCCAGTTTACAATTCATGTTCATTTCTCCTGATGAGGTTGCACTTATGGCCTGATTTACTAGGCTTTGTATTTGGGCAGAACTATCTCAGAATTTCAGTTATGCCACTTTCTAAGAATGTCGCTTTGGGGCAATCACTGTACGCAGTAATTTTTTTTCATCTTTAAGATAGTATCCTGAATGTTAACTCTTAAGTTGCTCCAAAGATTAAATGAGATAATGGATATAAGACTATGGCCATTCTGATACATAGAATACATATATCAAATCTTAGTTACCTTCGTTTTTCTTTTGTAAAGAACCAAAGAACCGTATGCATCCTAGTGCCAAGATAACCTCTCCATTTGAGAGACTCTGAAGGCTTTCCCGGAGTATCAAGCAAGAGAAGAACTTTATTTTTTCTTCTGCCTCTTTCTTATTAATAAATTCAATTTTATCTTCTTGTATCAGTTAGTTTTTGCTACTTAAAAGTTGCTGCTTAACAAACATTTTTGCTGCTCCAAAACTTGATCTCTTAAAATAACAATTATTTATTTGGCTCACATTTCTATGCAGCAGCAATTTGGACTGGGTCTAGTGGGGCCATTCTTTATCTGTGACCACTCATGCTTCTTCATGCAGATGACAGTTCATGTCCTTATAGTCTAGCCTTGTCTCTGCTGGCTGGGATGACAGCTAGCGGGGATCAGGGTAACTGATCGACGAGTCTCTCATCACCTATTAGACCATCCAAGCTTGTCCACATGGTGGCAGCTTCAGGGTTCCCAGCATCAGCAAGAGAGAGGGAAGCCCAGTGTAGAGCATTTTGGATGCCTCTGTTTGCAGTGGGCTTGCTCACATCTCATCTGACACAGAAGGTTGCTTGGTTAACACAGATTCAAGGGGTGAGAAACAGATTCCACCTTTTGATTGGAGCTGCTGCAGTTTCACATAACAAGAGTAGATGTAAAAAGGGAAAGATTTACGATCATTTCCACAATCTACCACACTGCTGAAAACAAAGAAAGCAATTCCCTTCTGTCTACCACTCACAGATAGATCTGTTTTAATCCTTTGAGTCTGTGTGTGCTGTGTGTGCTCAGTTGCTCAATCATATCTAACTCTTTGCAACTCTATGGACTGTAGCACACCAGGTTCCTCTGTCCATGGAACTTTCCAGGCAAGAAAACTGGGGTGGATTGCCATTTCTTCAGGGGATCTATCGGACCCAATGATTGAACCTGTATCTTTTGCATCTCCTGCACTGGCAGGCAGATTCTTTACCACTGAGCCCCCCTGAGAAGCCCTTCCTTGTTTGAGTCTAGCAATAAACTTATAATAGGATTTTCCCTGGATGATTAAGAAACATGCTTCATAAGGAGAAGCTATTGACTGTTATATGTCTTGTGAGTAGTATCATTTGTTGTCAGTAGAGTGCTGGGAAATCTTTCTGCTTTCATGCTTTGGTGCTTGGAAACTGAGGTTCTAGAATAACATTTGAACAAAAAAAAATAAAAATTCTTTTTTTCCCTGGAGCTCTACTTGTTCAAATCCTTAAACTGTAAATTAACTTATAAAACCAACCATATTCCAGATTTTGTGCTCATCATGAATAAAATTAGTACTTTACAAAACCTAATATATATTCTTTAAGAAAAGAGAGAATGGGTTTAACCTTGGAAAAATGGGAGATGCTAAAATCTCTCCAAGAAGATAAGCAATGAAATTGTTCTAATGACCTGGATATGTGTATTTCTTTCTTAGCCTATTAGATCATAGGGAGAATAGGATATTTAACAAATCAGTGTTTTAAATGAGTAAAAGCAATGTATATTTCATATTCTCAGCTAATCCGGTATTGGATTCTATCCGTTCTTCAGTAATTTATGAAACCTAATTGAATTGTTCCAGTATTGGGAAAGAGAAATTGAGTTATCTAAAACTAGACATTGTTTGCCTGAATAACTCTTTTTTTTTTTTTCATGGCCAGAACCAGAAAGAGAAATAGAACATTTTGACAAAATTTGTCCCCAAAGTACCATTTCTTAAATGAAATTATGTAACTCAATTTACTTTATGGCAGTCACTGTAGCTAATATTGGACCTGATTTAAATTTTATGTGGATTAAAGAATTTAACTTTTCCCCGATGTATTTTTGAATGACTTTATTCACAGGCCATATCCTTTTTCATATTGTCTGAGTTTTATTCTCTCTGACAGCCAGAATTGTACATGATTTTTCACGGATCTTGCTATTTTCCTTTTTAGTTACTTTTTATTTCACTGGAAAAGAACAGCAGATAATTTTCAAGTAGCTGCCGAAATTCAGTTGTTTAGATAACAGGGGGAAATGTACTTGCCTCATGAGTGGTGTTACTCATTTTCCCTTTCTTTTCTTACATAACTCTGAGTTTTCTTCTTAAATATATTTGGTTAAAACTTAGTAGAATTCAGTCTTTGTGTGTTGGATGCTGCATTAAGTACCATGAACTACACATTGTACAATATAATGGACCTAGGCAGTCAAAAAATTAATCCTTGAAAACTACTTAATGTGAAGAGATTATAATACCTAGAATTAGGGAATCAAAGCCGTAACTATTTGTCCACCATTAAATCTGTTATTCAAACTGCTACTCCAAACTGGATTGATATCAGAATAACCTGAGAAACTTTGAACACTCCTTAGTTTCCTGAGTTTCATATCCAGAGATTATGATTCAGTACGTCATCATCAAGGCTGGGGACTTTAGTCATTTTCCCAAAGCTCCCAAGATAAGTTTGATGCTACTGGCCTAGTACTGATTTCAGGAAAGGCAACAGGAGACCACTCATCTTAGATTAAATATGATAGACACAGCTTTAATGTGTCTATTATTGTGACTGTCTTTCTTTACTCAAAAGAAAAAAATAAATTGTTTTTAACCTTTGTTTCTAAAGCCAAATCTGTTCTAATTAATCTCTGTGAATGCTGCTGATTTTTGAGCCAGTAACAATTCAGTGGTTGCACAATTCTTGAGAAAAAAAGTTCTGAGTTGCTAATCATTGGATTTTCTTTCTTCACAACTTAAAAGAATTCACCTCCCCCTTGTTCTATAATTATCTGTGACAACCCTGGGAAAAGAATTCTAAGAAAATGAAAATACCAGGGAGGTTCAAAGACAAGGATCATGTTCCAATAATACAGTGAATGGACTGTGAAAACTGAAGGAGCTAGGATCAAGTCTTAAAATTTAGAAGAGCAGTGGTTGAGAGGGTGTGTGTGCTAAGTCACTTCAGTCATGTCCAACTCTTTGCAACCCTATGGATTGTAGCCTGCCAGGCTCTTCTCTCCATGGGTTTCTCCAGGCAAGAATATTGGAGTGAGTTGCCATTTTCTTCTCCAGGGATCTTCCTGACCCAGGGATCGAACCCACATCTCTTATGTCTCCTACATTGACACCTGGGAAACCCTTCTTGAGAGTATCAAGGAACAAATTAAGTTTAGAGTATTATTTTCTCTGGTAGCCACTTACGGGCCAACTCTAACTTGTTGCTTGTACAAGGTGAGCAAAGGCAAAACCAAGGACCGTACGAAAGCAACTCAGCAATAAAGTTTCATGAAGTTGGAGTTCTGCTTTGAGAACTTGCAATCCAGTGCTTATAATAAAAGTAATTGTCCCTATATTTGCTTTATATTTAAAGTTTTCAAATCCTTTACACAGCTAATACCCACAAAAAGCCTATGAGGCAGAAACCAATCTCTTCCTTTCATAAACTTGAAATGGAGGCTCATAGAAGTTAAGCAATTTTTCTGAGCTCACATGACTAATAAGTTGGGTTTTGAATAAGAAAAATGACTTCTAAATAAGATATCTTTTTCATCTTAGATTTTTTTTTCTTAGACTGCATCTGTCATATAACACTTAAAATTCACCTTAAGAATAGTTTCTGTCTGGTTTGACTAATACACCATCTTGAACTCTAGGAAAATCTATAAAAGTCCTTCACAAAATGTCTTTGTCATGGTTTTCTGTCACCTGTCAATCCCACTTGCTCAGCCTCTGGTCTCTGACCTTGAGCCGCCAACTCTGTTTCTTTTGGAATGCCATCACTTGGGGACCACTTAGTTAGTTCTCAACTGTTGACCTTCTCCTCTGCAACTTTCACAGCTCTCTTATTTTCCTACTCTCTAGTCTGAAGACTTTGGTGGCTTCCACCTCAATGTCTGGTCTCAGCCCAAGGGCCCAGTCTCTCTTGCACAAATATAAAAACACTTTCAAGTGATGTACCAAATGTATCTTTCCCTAAAGCTCATTACAAATAATCTGAAAATGCCATATCAGGGATTCTTTTCTTATTTCATTAAGAAAAAAACATTCTCAAGTAATATCCTTTTAAGTAGAGGAAGGAGAAGATTGATGCATTTACAGAGCTCCATCAGCTCAGCTAGATCAGCAAAAATGAGAATTGATGGCTTATTTGAATTTCTTGATTTGATAGTTAGGATGGCTAAACTGCTTAGGAGTTTCAGGCTCATAGGCTAAGCAGAAATCTGCAAACTGCAAACTGTCCTTTCTGACACAGGAAATTTACCACTGAATTTTCATACTGAAAGAGATCTCAGGGGTAATTTAGGTAAATCCCTTCATTCCATGGGTGAGAAAATTGAATTCCAAGGTCACAATCCTTGGAATTCAGGTCAATGGTTCTGTGATAAAGATATTATTTAGTGTCCTAAATATTCATGGCATTCTCCATAACTGACCCCAACTCTTCACAGTTCTTCATACTTACGACTATGATAAAATTCTTTTGTTTCCAAGTGAAGGATCTGGGTTAAGCAGGTTTGGAATTCTGGAGCTGGAGAACAAGGAGTGGGTATAGAACAAAGGACAGGGATATGATCAGCAGAATGGCTTGCCCATCTAAACTTGGTCTTGAGGAGGAGAATTTAACCTGACAATGAACTGGTAATTAAGGGTCTAAGCACACGCAGAACAAAGCAGAGATTTAAAATTTTGAAACTTGACCAAAATCAAAGGCATCTCCAAGCAGTGAAGCATAGTAGTTAAGGATTTTGATTCTGGAGACAGACAGCCTAAGTCTGAATTCTGACTCTGTCACAATAGTGATGGAAAAAAATTGCTATTTCTGTGGTTCCTTTTCCCCCCTAATTTCAGACACAAGATAATAGTACTGAATCCAAACACTTACTATGGGGATAAGTGGAACACTTTTTTGTGCTGGGAAGATAGAAAATACTATAAATGATTGCTGATAAATACTCTGCTAACATATATACTAAGATGTTTACTTCAACAGATTTGTAGAATTAAAGAATTGCAAACAATAAAAAATCATTTATGAGGAGCTAGTGAAATAATACCCATACAAAGGAACACATTGCTGTTAAGGAACATGAGATGGGCCCACGGATGCCACCTTTGATACATAGTTAAGTAAATATTTTTAAAAAAACAGGATGACAGAAAGTTTGTTGGACTACTTCAAAATATATGTTATGTGTGTGTGTGTCTCAAAGATCTTGGTGTCTTAACACCGATCCGTTGAGTGATCTCCTGTGAGGACTGGCATTGTGGCAGGGATGGCCATAGCACAGAGGAGACCTGGGGAAAACTTCTTTTCCTTTATTCACTTCTGTAATGTTCACATTATTTTTTGACTAGAAAGCATATTTCTAAAGGCAGTATAAATATAGTAAGATCTGGGGTGAAAAGAATACAGTCATGAATAGGGTAAAATCTTGAAGTAGTAGAGGCAAGGTGCTGATAACTATAGGAGTTCCTCTGTAATTAAAAAAAACACAAAACTTGAATATTAACTGTAACCCGTGTGTGTGTGTGTGTGTGTGTGTGTGTGTGTGTGTGAGTGTCACTCAGTCATGTCCAACCAACTCTTTGTCACTCCATGGACTGTAGCTCACCAGGCTCCTCTGTCCATGGAATTCTCCAGGCAAGAATACCCAAGTGGGGTTGCCATTCCCTTCTCCAGGGAATCTTCCTGACCCAGGGATTGAACTCTGGTCTCTCACATTGCTGGCAGATTCTTTACCATCTGAGCCACTAGGGAAGCCCCAACTGTTACCCCTAATATCTCCAAATTGTTACTCACTCCCTTCTTTAGGGAAAAAGTGGATTTGTGTTTCTTTCAGGTTACGTGAGTATTTAAGTGACATTAAATAATGAAGCCATACAGAGTTAAATAAGTCAGAAAGAGAAAAACAAATATTGGATATTAACACATATGTATGGAATCTAGAAAAATAAGGTACTGATGAACCTATTTATGGGATAGGGACAGAGACAGAGACACAGAGAACAGATGTGTGGACACAGCAGGGAATGAGAGGATAGAACTGGGAGATTGGAATTGACATATATATGCTACCATGTGCAAAATAGATAGCTAGTGAGAACCTGCTGTGTGGTGCAGGGGACTCAGCTGGGTGCTCTGTGGTGGCCTAGGTGGGTGGCATGGAGGATGGTGGTGAAAGGCAGATCCAAGAAGGAGGGGATGTATGTGTACATATAGCCGATACACTTTGTTGTACAGCAGAAACCAACAACACTGTAAAGCAATTATACTCCATTAACAAAAAAAAGAGTAATGTTCCTCTCTATATACCAGGGAATACATTATGTAAAGGGGAAGAAACCTGCCTCTTATCTTTGTACAGTGCATATGTTAAACGGCTTCTTTCCCACCTTCTGAAATAGTGACAGGGATAGGTCCATTTACTAAGCCCTGGGTATATTTCTCCACGGCGCTATTACACAACAGGAGTCTGATATTATGATGATTTATTGATAATTCATTTCTGAAAATTAGTGGAGCATAACATATGTTGGACTGAAATCTTTGGTGGTGAGTTATGAGTGATGCAGTAAGAACCTGTGACTTGCGCAGGGAAAAGAATCTGGTGACAAACTGTTTAGGGGGTTGCAGGGCTTTGAAAACTGGAACATAATTGAGTCCCCAAACATTGCAGACTAAGTAAACAATTCATTTGTTTATAATTATTTATGAACAGTCTAACCTCAGCTGTCCTCTTTGGTAATGCTTCCTGCGTCAGTTTGAAGCACATCTTGTGACGGATTAAAGAAGTATGTCTGAAAAGATAAACCAGAAGCATGGTTTGATAGAATCATTCTTGCCCTGAATTTACCTTATCTCCTAAATATTAGTGATGTTAAAAAAAAATAGATTAAGGAAAAAATGTGAAGAGGCAGAGAAAGGAAAGCTTTAGTTCTCCTCTTTCATATTGATTCATTTATTGATTATATTTAATTTTATTTGTAATAAACTATGGAAAATTCTGAAAGACATGGGAATACCAGACCACCTGACCTGCCTCTTGAGAAACCTGTATGCAGGTCAGGAAGCAACAGTTAGAACTGGACATGGAACAACAGGCTGGTTCCAAATAGGAAAAGGAGTACATCAAGGCTGTATATTGTCACCCTGCTTATTTAACTTATACTCAGAGTACATCATGAGAAACCCTGGGCTGGAAGAAGCACAAGCTGGAATCAAGATTGTGGGGAGAAATATCAATAACCTCGGATATGTAGATGACACCATCCTTATGGCAGAAAGTGAGAAGAACTCAAAAGCCTCTTGATGAAAGTGAAAGAGGAGAGTGAAAAAGTTGGCTTAAAGCTCAACATTCAGAAAACGAAGATCATGGCATCTGGTCCCATCACTTCATGGCAAATAGATGGGGAAACAGTGGAAACAGTGTCAGACTTTATTTATTTGGGCTCCAAAATCACTGTAGATGGTGATTCCAGCCATGAAATTAAAAGACACTTACTCCTTGGAAGAAAAGTTACGACCAACCTAGATAGCATATTCAAAAGCAGAGACATTACTATGCCAATAAAGGTCCATCTAGTCAAGGCTATGGTTTTTCCAGTAGTCATGTATGGATGTGAGAGTTGGACTGTGAAGAAGGCTGAGCGCTGAAGAATTGATGCGTTTGAACTGTGGTGTTGGAGAAGACTCTTGAGAGTCCCTTGGACTGCAAGGAGATCCAACCAGTCCATTCTGAAAGAGATCAGCCCTGGGATTTCTTTGGAAGGAATGATGCTAAAGCTGAAACTCCAGTACTTTGGCCACCTCATGCGAAGAGTTGACTCACTGGAAAAGACTCTGATGCTGGGAGGGATTGGGGGCAGGAAGAGAAGGGGACGACAGAGGATGAGATGGCTGGATGGCATCACTGACTCGATGGACATGAGTCTGAGTGAACTCTGGGAGTTGGTGATGGACGGGGAGGCCTGGCGTGTTGCGATTCATGGGGTCGCAGAGTCAGACACGACTGAGCGACTGAACTGAACTGAACTGAACTGAATTTTATTTAACATGTACATACTTGTTGTTCAGTTGCTCAATCATGTCCGACTCTTTGCGACCCCATGGACTGCAGCACACCAGGCTTCCCTATCCTTCATCATCTCCCAGAGCTTGCTCAAACTCATGTCCATTGAGTCAGTGATGCCATCCAACCATCTCGTTCTCTGTAGTCCCCTTCCCCTCCTGCCTTCAATCTTTCCCAGCATTGCTGCTGCTGCTGCTAAGTCGCTTCAGTTGTGACTGACTCTGTGCGACCCCATAGACGCCAGCCCACCAGGTCCCCTGTCCCTGGGATTCTCCAGGCAAGAACGCTTGAGTTGGTTGCCATTTCCTTCTCCAATGCAGGGAAGTGAAAGTGAAGTCACTCAGTTGTGCCTGACTTACAGCGACACCATGGACTACAGCGCACCAGGCTCCTCTGTCAACGGGATTTTCCAAGCAAGAGTACTGGAGTGGGTTTCCATTGCCTTAGGGTCTTTCTAATGAGTCCGCTGTTTGCATTGGGTGGCCAAAGTATTGGAGCTTCAACTTCAGCATCATTCCTTTCAAGGAACATCAGGATTGATTTTCTTTAGGATGGACTGGTCTGATCTCCTTGCAGTCCAAGGGACTTTCAAGAGTCTTGTCCAACACACAGTTGAGAAGCATCAATTCTCACTTTTTCAATTATCAATGTTGGGAAGCTACGGTTCTCAAAATGTAGATAATTATACAAATTGTGAGCAAATGACCCACTCATTCTCAAGGTTAAACTAATCAACCTGCTGATTATAAATAATTCTTTAATCTTGCTATTAAGGACATAGATGACAGTTTAAAATAACGCTTTGCCTGGTCAGTTACCTTGATCATCTCTTTCCTCTTCAACCTATGTGTGACAGTACTGCCTCCCTTCTTTACTCTTCTCATATTATTATTCCAACTGTTAATTTCATGAAAAAATTATATATAGGGTTTATAAAAAATTATAACACCAAGGACTCTCATCAAAATATGAATATAGGAGACAGGAACATATACAGTACTTTGCTTAAACATAATATTGTTTAACATAGATAGATCGATAGATAAATTTTATATTAAAATGATTATTATTGGCTTGTAATTATTTTGCATGAATTACAATCTCCATAGTAACTCAGCTTATTCAAATATGGCAGATTCAAGCTCAATATTTATTATTTATAGCTCACTTAAAAAGTAAGCACAATCCTAAATATCTTATTACCATTATCATAGTGTAGACATCCTCTTGGTGTACATGCCATCCTTGTATTTTGCCTTTGACATCCCTGTTTCATTCTGTAAAGCTGAGAGTTTAATTTGGAATAAACTTGGATCCTGAGTGACAGCACGGTCTCCTCTATACCCCACATATTTAGATTTTAACATAGTTGTTAATGAGTATTTTGAGAAAGATTTACTTAGGTCATAGAGTATTAGTCTCCTTCTCCTTCTGCTCTTCCTTTTTAGACATGTTCTAGTTCTACTGTGTCAAATCGGCCAAAATACGAGGGGGCTTTATAGAGGAGTTTGGGAACTCTTAAAGTGCTGTATCAGCTTCCTTTAAATCGTTAACAAACAAAAGGAGAGAAAACTTTGTTCTTAGGAAAACATAGGAGTTTGAATGCCTATGTGTAGAAATGACTTCCCAACTTCATACTCAATATTGGCTATGTTACTATTTTATACTCTCTGAAAGTGCAATGGATTTTAAGCCCTAATACACAGAATCAGTATTTTGCTCTGTAATTTCAGTTTTAAATTTAACAATATTAAAAAAATTCTATTATTTAAAAATTAGCCTTTCAGACTTTTGTAAATCTTCATGGTCTAAAATCAAATTTAAAAAGTTTATTTCTGAGAATCATGATACCAAGATTATGATCCAAAAATTATTTAATAGATTAAATTATAACATAAGTTGTAATTGCTTACTGTAGGACTTAAAATAATACTGTTATAATAGAAATGATATGACAAAATGTACACAGTATATTAGGGCTGGCAAACTTTTTTTATAAATGGTCAAATAGTAAATATTTTAAGCTTTACAGGCTATGTGGTCTCCACTGCAACTATTCTACTTCTGTAGCAGAAAAATAGCTGTAGACAATGTATAAATGACTGAGCATGGCTTTGTTATCATTAAACTTTATCTACAAACACAGATGGCAAGCAAGATTTGCCCACGTTCCAAAGGTTCTCTGTATTGGGATACGTTATTATATTAAAAAAACTCACCATATATTGGTATTGGTATACACAGAGAGGTGTTAAAATATGAACAATGGTTATTGCTGGTGAAATTATCTTTTGTGATGTTATACATATATCAAATTATTTAAAAGTACAAAACATTAGTATTAGAAAGCAATTTAAAAACTAAAAATTTTAATAAGTGCATGTCTGTGTGCTCAGTTGCTCTATCATGTCCAACTCTTTGTGGCCCCATGGACCTTAGCCAGCCAGGCTCCTCTGCCCACAGAATTTTCCAGGCAAGAGTACTGGATTGGGGTGCCATTTCCTTCTCCATGGGAATCTTCCCGACCCAGGGATCAAAAATCTCTTTTTCTATGTATTAGCCACATAAGATGTACACTGTGCCCCCATGCCTAATGTTAACTTTGAAAACCTTGCCTGAAAGTCACTGGGAAGTGTGGGGCTTTTGAGCACTTTCTGCCTGTTCTCCTTGCTTGGTGCCCTGAAATAAATACTGTAATTTACTTCACCAAAACCCTGTGTCAGTACATTGGCTTTACTGAATGTCAGGAGAGCTGATCCAAGTGCAGTTCAGCAGCGATCACATGAAAATCTGTTCACTTTGTGTTTTCTTAATTAGTTTGGCTTCTAGTTTCTGACTGGTTGTTTTAAAATATAGATTTTATTATTATTTGGGTAGGCAAGGCCAGCAGGTGAGGAGTGACAACCATTAAAAAAGATGGTTTGTTAAACTCACAGACTCAGAGAGAAGGGGATATGCCATGCCTTCGAGAGCTACACAGGAGAGCAACAGGATCTGCTGAGAGGTATATGTGTAGAGGGGAAGCATTTGGTTAGAGCCTTGATTGTGCTTTCCAAAGGAAGGAACAGATGAGGCAAGAAAACAGGTTTAGGTTGGATAGTTTGAATAATTTCTGAGTGAACAGCACAAGGACTGTCCCTAGTGGCCTGGTACCTGGCCTAACTGGGAAGGTAGATAGTGGCTGAGTGTGAGAACTGAGTAAGGAAGTGGTTGGGATGTGGACTCTGGCTTGGCTTACCTGACAGACATGCTCCAGATAACTAGTTTGCCATCTCTAGACATTAAATAGTTCTGGAAAGGGGAATCTGTTCAGAGTCAGCAAGACCCCACGATATGAAAGCATGAGAAAATAAAAGGCATCATTAATACAGTGGTATACTAGGGATTTTGACAAACATGTTGGTTACAAATGAGTTAATAATGTAGGACCATTTGAAGAGAAAATGGTCAGTATTTTATTTTTAAATTAAATAGTCTATGACAAATGTACTGAGAACCAAGTTATTGGTTTTCTATTTTGAATAGTCTGCTCTCCTTTCAAATTATCTGTGAAAGGATAATATCTCAACTGATGATATATTCAGCCTCTGTGACATAGTAGCTCATGGCATAAATGTACTAAATGTACCAGGAGTATCTAGGTTGAAGTTCTGCTATGCACAGTGTAAAATTTCTTATCACAATGCCTGAATTTTAAAATTTGTACATTGAGACTAAGTATAGCTTTCCTGGTTGCCTAGTGAGGGTTATTTGTGAGAGTCAAATCAAGTAAGCACTTGGAAGACTCAATAATTACAAAAACAGCATAACATTTATTGGCTTTGACCTTTTCATCACTTTTGTGTACATGCCTACTGGATATCCCCATATGCATATCTGACTAGTGCCTGAAAGTTAACAAGTCCAGTTTTTTTCCCCTCAAAAAAAGGGAATTTGCATCTTCTCCTTAATGGCATCATCAGTTCTTCGAAACACTCAGGTCAGACTCTTTGGCAAAATTTTTATATTTTCAGCTCTCTGACCCTTCCCGTACCAATCACTTGTCTAGTCATTTGACTGTATATTACTGTTATCTTTGGATCTTATCTCTTCCTCTTCACCTCTACCTGAGGTCGTGTGCATGCTAAGTCACCTCAGTCATGTCCGACTCTTTGTCACCCTATGGACCATAGCCCACCAAGCTCTTCTGTCCACAGGTTCTCCGAGTAAGAATACTGGAGTGGGTGGCCATGCCCTCCTCCAGGGGATCTTCCTGACCCAGGGTTTCAAACCCATGTCCCATACATCTCCTGCATTGGCAGGCAAGTTCTTTACTACCAGTGCCACCTGAGAAGCCCCTACCAGAGGTCATGTTGTTACAATTCTCCCTTAGCCTGTGATAGCCAACTACTTAGTTAGTCACTTAGCTCTAATTTCTTACCCACTACTTCTCACATGTATTATTCTCAACCAGGGAAACTTTGCTTACCTACTGGTGATACCTCTTTGTCTCTGGGCCATATGTGCTTAGCTATCATTTTCCCTATTTCTTTTTTTTCCCATATAGTATGGTATTATAAGAAATTCTTGGGAAAACTCAGGAAAAACCCTGAATATATGTATTAAATTGTGGCCATCTTTCTCTGTAAGTCGGCCACAATGAGGGATGATGAATAATGTATGCAAATATTCTCCCTGAATGCTTGCTTCTTTAATTTACTTAGAAAGAAGTTGTTCCCTTTGTTCAGAGTCCGATGGAATTTCTCTGGGCAAGAGCTGGGAATTTCCCTGGGCAATTTCTTCTGAGATTAGCTTTCGGGGGAGTCTGTGCTCAAATTTCATTTTTAGTTACTCTTGGCCAGGCTAGCTTCTGTAACTAGGAAAGTACCCTTTTCCCCCTTGCTGGGATAAAGGATGAATCAAGTCCTTTGTCTCTGGTATAAGTGCCCAGGGACCATTATCAACATTTCTAGTCTCCATAATTATTTTTGATCCACCATCACAGAAATGGGCAATGCTACACTGAGGCCCTGGACCTGTCTGAAAAGTGATGTTATTACCTTCGGCTGAGAGACAAAAACAGTGTGAGTATTAGGGTATTTCTGATGAGTAAGTGGGATGTGAAACCTTTTGACTAGTGTTAACCTAAAACAATAAAACAGCCAGTTATTTTACCAGCAAAAACGATATATTTGGGCACAGTGAAGAACTGCAATTTGATACATGCCGCTATGGATGAACCACATACAAGTCCTGGAAATCAGGGGTCCTCAACCCCTGAACCACAGACTGCTACTGGCCCATGGCCTCTTAGGAGGTGAACAGTGAGTGAGCAAGCAGAGCTTCATATGTATTTACAGCCACTCCCCATTGCTCACCTTACCAACTGAGCTCTGCCTCCTGTCAGATCAGTGGCCCCATAATAAGTGTAATGTGCTTGATTCACCCTGAAATCATCCCCCTATCCGTGAAAAAGTTGTCTTCCATGAAACTAGTGCCTAGTACCAAAAAGGTTGGGGACTGTTGCTATAAAGGAAAGGAGTAAGAAGTTTCTAAAAAAGAAAGTGCTCATTTGTAGAGGAGAAAGGAAAGTTGGCAAGGGCTAGTATAAACAAAAAGTTCCATGGCGGAAACTAGGAGTTCAAAATGGCATTTCATTGGCTGAGTTGTGATAGTCTCTCATTGGATGATCTATTTCCAGGGAGCTCAGGGAGAAAATCTTTCTCCTAGTTGTAGTGGTATCATTTCCTGCCAGAGTGCAAAATCTGTCTCTACTTGTTGAGCTCTGCATTGTCATAGAATGGTACTCTTCTGGCCTCCTGACTCCATTTTAGTGAGGGTTCCCTTTATTACTAGTAATTTCTGCTTTTGGTATTTTGAGAAAGTGTGAAAGTGTTAGTTGCTCAGTCATGTCTGACTTTTTGCAACCCCCATATACTGTAGTCCACAAGGCTCTTCTGTCCACGTAATCCTCCAGGCAAGAATACTGGAGTGGGTAGCCATTCCTTTCTCTAGGAGATCTTCCCAACCCAGGGATTGAACCCAAGTCTCCTACATTTCATGCAGATTCTTTACCACCTGAGCCACCAGGGAAGGCCTTGGTACCTTGAGAGTTCTATCTTATTGTGCCTATAATGTAATGATGTAGCCAAGAGGAGAGCACTTAAATTTGGAATGTTTTTAATTTTATGTAGAGATATGAATTATATACATATATAATTTACATTATATATGAATTATATGTAAATATATATTAATTATATATATAGGTATAATGCACACACTTATATAAGGACTAGAAGCTCAAGCTCTGAAGACCTATTTCTTGGATTCAAATTCTGTCTGATGGGCTATTAATCCATGGCAAATTCTTTAACCTCTGAGCAATGCAGTTTTTCCATCTGTAAAATGGGGGAATAATGAAGACTCAATGAGTTCACAGACATAAAAAATTGAGACAGTGCAGTTGGATTATGGGCAGTCAATAGATCTTTAATATTAAGCATGAGAAAGAGGAGGAAGAAGAAAAAAGAAATTATCTTTGTGGGAGGATGACAGATACACTGAAAAGCAGAGATCATGTCTTATACACATTTATAGCCTTGAAAGATTTAGCTGATAAGGGATACTCAGTGTTGTTTAAGGAAATAGGTGAATAAGTAACAATATAGAGGACTACCAAATTATAGTTAGCTGTAGTTGATGCTGTGCTTACATTGCAGTGGATTCATTAGTCACTTTTGGTGTCATTAAAACTTAATAAAGATCTAAAAATGTGACTTCCCAGACTTTTGGGCACATAAAGAATTTACCTGTGGTGGTGGAGGATCTGGAGTGGGAAATATATCATTATGACAGGAAATGTTTCTGCACATTCTAGTTTCCTGCACATTGTATATATATCTGACTTAAATAAATTCAGTATCAAACTCCGTAGTCTGATAGACCCAGCCCTCTCTCATACTCCCTAGATCTTGAGGAATATGCATTGAGATTTTGGAGTAGATACCAGGTTTGAATCTGGAGTAACTATAGGGAATGTTTCCATGGACTGCTCAACATAAGGAAGTTAATCTGATAAACTATTTATTCTTAGGTATTTGGGAATAATAGGTTATCCCTTGGAAAAGCACTTGCAGTTCGAGGGTCAATGAGTACTAGGGGTCTCCTAGGCTTTTCATTCACCCAGTTTTCACCAAACTGTGCGCAAATGTTGAACATTGAAAGGTTAATAAAAATAGTCCTTGACTTCCAAAGAACCTACACAAACAAACGATTGTTACATTTTAGACATGAATAGGGTAAGTATTTTGGTTGATTTTTCAATTAAATGATTCTTCATTGGAAGCTTCAAATCACACATTGTAACTATTGCCACACATACTGGAACACTAGTCCAGAATCTAAGACAGCTCTGGAAGGTAGAATGTAAAGAAATAATGATCTACCCAGGGATTCATCACACACTGTTACAAACTGTTAAGCTTTTAACCTCTAAGCTACCAGGGAAGCATACTGATTTTCCTCAGCTTTTATTTAGATCTACAAGCTACCAGGTTTTATATGCTTATGATTACTTGGAGCCTGTAGGAAGCAAATCTTTTCATGTGTGGCCTAAAATAATGTCTGAAAACTATTTTTAAATAAAATAGCAATCATATAAATACTATTTTTTGTTCATTACAAAGTTAATATATTCTCATTGTAGGGAGGGTAGATAACATTAAAAGATAAAGAAAATAGTAGTCTGTCATCATCCATGAAACAAACTGCAAATATTTTGACCCATTCCCTTCTAGTATTTTGTGTAATTGTGAGCATAATTTCATATATGAACATTAACATCATAATACATAACTATTAAATTATTATATATTTTTGTTTTGACCTAATTTTTGCAGTACTATTAAACTATCACTGGTTTTTCATAGGACTTTTGAATGTGTTATTCATTTGCTCAGTCGTGTCCAATTATTTGCAACCCCATGAACTACAGCACACCAGGCTTCCCTATCTTTTACCATTCCCTGGAGCTTGCTCAAACTCATGTCCATTGATTCGTGATGCCGTCTAACCATCTGTTGTCCCTCTTCTCCTGCCTTTAATGTTTCCCAGCATCAGGTTCTATTCCATTGAGTCAGCTCTTTGCATCAGGTGGTCAGAGTATTGGAGCTTCAGTTCAGCATCCAGTGAATATTCAGAGTTGATTTCCTTTAGGATTGACTAATTTAATCTTCTTCCAGTCCAGGGGACTCCGCAGTTGGAAAGCATCAGTTCTTCAGCACTCAGTCTTCTTTATGGTCCAACTCTCACCACCATACATGACTACTGGAAAAATCATAGCTTTGATTATATGGACCTTTGTCAGCAAAGCAACATCTCTGCTTTTAATACACTGTCTAGGTTGGTCTTAGCTTTTCTTCCAAGGAGCAAGCATCTTTGAATTTAATCATTGCAGTCACAGTCCACAGTGATTTTGGAGTCCAAGAAAATAAAGTCTGTCACTGTTTCCCCATCTGTTTGCCATGAGGTGATGGGACAGAATGCCATGGCTTTAGTGTTTTGAATGTTGAATTTTAAGCCAACATTTTTACTCTCTTTTACCTTCATCAAGAAGCTCTTTAGTTCCTCTTTGCTTTCTGCCAAAAGGGTGGTGTCATCTGCATATCTGAGGTTATTGATATTTGCCCCAGCAATCATGATTCCAGCTTGTGCTTCATTCAGCTTGGCATTTTGCATAATGTACTCTGCATATAAGTTAAATAAGCAGGGTTACAATATACCACCTTGATGTACTCTTTTCCAGTTTTGAATGAGTCTGTTTTTCTATGTCCATTTCTAACTGTTGCTTCTTGACCTGCATACAGATTTCTCAGGAGGCAGGTCAGGTGGTCTGGTATTCCCATCTCTTTAAGAGTTTTCCAGTTTGTTGTGATTCACACAGTCAAAGGCTTTAGCATAGTCACTGAAGAAGAAATAGATTTTTTTTTCTGGAATTCTCTTGCTTTTTCTATGATCCAATGGATACTGGCAATTTGATCTCTGACTTTTCTAAATTCACTTTGTACACTGGAAGTTCTCAGTTCATGTACGGTTGAAGCCTAGCTTGGAGAATTTTGAGCATCACCTTTCTAGCATGTGACATGAATGCAGTTGTGTGGTAGTTTGATCATTCTTTGACATTGCCTTTCTTTGGAACTGGAATGAAAACTGACCTTTTCCAGTCCTGTGGCCATTGCTGAGTTTTCCACATTTCCTGGCCTACTGAATGCAGCACTCTAATTGCATCATCTTTTAGGATTTGAAATATTTCAGCTGAAATTCTATCACCTCTACCATCTTTGTTCATAGTGATCCTTCCTATGGCCCACTTGACTTCCCACTCCAGGATATCTGGCTCTAGGTGACGGATCACATCATTGTGGTTATCTGGGTCATTAAGATCTTTTTTGTATTCTTGCCACCACTTCTTAATATCTTCTGCTTCTTTTGGGTCCATACCGTTTCTGTCCTTTATTATGCCCTATTTGTATGAAATGTCCCCTTGGTATCTCTAATTTTCTTGAAGAGATCTCTAGTCTTTCCTATTCTATTGTTTTTCTCTATTTCTTTGCATTATTCACTTAAGAAGGCTTTCTTATCTCTCCTTGTTATTCTTTGGAACTCTGCATTCAGATGGGTATATCTTTCCTTTTCTCCTTTGCATTTAGCTTCTCTTCTTTTCTCAGCTATTTGTAAGGCCTCCTCAGACAACTGTTTTGCCTTTTTTGCATTTCTTTTTATTGGAGATGGTTTTGGTCACTGCCTCCTGTACAATGTTATGAATCTCCATCCATAGTTCTTTGGGCACTCTATCAGATCTAATTCCTTGAATCTATTTATCACTTCCACTGTAACTGTAAGGGATTGATTTAGGTCATACCTGAATGGTCTATTTTTTTTCTCTACTTTCTTCAATTTAAGTTTGAATTTGGCAATAAGGAGTTCATGATCTGAGCCACAGTCAGCTCCCAGTCTTGTTTTTGCTGACTGTTTAGAGCTTCTCCTTCTTTGGCTGCAAACAATATAATCAATCTGATTTCAGTATTGACCATCTAGTGATATCCATGTGTAGAGTTGCCTCGTGTCCTTGGAAGAGGGTGTTTGCTATAACCAGTCTGTTTTGGCAAAACTGCATTGGCATTTGCCCTGCTTCATTTTGTACCAAGGCCAAACTTGTCTGTTACTCCAGGTGTCTCTTGATTTCCTACTTTTGCATTCCAGTCCCCTCTGATTAGGACATCTCTCTTTGGTGTTAGTTCTAGAATGTTTTGCAGGTCTTTATAGAACCGTTCAACTTCAGCTTCTAATAGTTGCCTAATACTTCATCAAAGTCTTACCATAATTTATTTCATTATACTTATATTTGCATAGATTATTCCATTTCTTTCTCAATTATATGCAATACTGTGAATAAAATCCTGGCAGTGAAATTACTAAATTTTATGATTTTTTCTAGTTTAACAAATCTGCTGACTCAAGGGTTAGGAAAATGTCCTATGTTTCTCTCTAGATGGTTTGTGGTTTTGCTGTTAACATTTGGACCTAAAAACCACATAGAACTGATTTTTTT
>SJYQ01000387.1:125799-200047 GCA_006410935.1 Redunca redunca | reverse complement strand
AGAACCATAGCTAAGAAGACACAAATAAAATTATTTTAAAAAATGGCAAATAATAAATCAAGCTCAGCAACAGATAAAAAGCATAATATATCATGACTGAGGTTTATCTCAGGAATGCAATATTGACTAAGTATTTGAACAAGTAAAGTTATTTCAGGAATATAAGCTTTCTTTAATGTTAAAAACCAATTAATATCATTTACCATATCAGCAGACTGAAAAAAATTTTTTTGATTATATCAATAGATAAACGAAAGACTTCTCATGATATTAAACACTNGATAAAGGAAAGACTTCTCATGATATTAAACACTTATTCATAATGAAAACTCTGCAAATTAGGAACATAAGGAAATTTTCTTAATAAGAGACATCTATGATAAATCTATAGCTAAACATCAAACTTAACTTTGAAATATTGAATGCTTTCTCCATAAGATGAGGAGCCAGGCAAAAATGTCCTTTCATAAATTTTACTTGACATTACACTGGTGGGCCTAACCGGTTTAATTTGACAAAAAAAAAAAAAAAATACATACAAATTGGAAAGAAATATAAACTTGTCTTCACAGATACTGTAATCATTTATGTAGAATATCTCAAATAATCTATAAACAACTACTAGATCTAATAAGTGAATTTAGCAAACTTTCAAAATACAAGTCCAATGTACAAAAATCAATTGTATATCTATATTATAGGTTTTTTATATATAAAATGGGCTTCCCTGGTGGCTCAGACTGTAAAGAATCTTCCTGAAATGCAGGAAACCTGGGCTCAATCCCTGAGTCAGGAAGATCCCCTGGAGAAGGAAATGCAACCCACTCCAGTATTCCTGGAGAATATCATGGATAGAGGAGCCTGATGGGCTACGGTCTACAGTATCCCAATGTCGCTGGACATTACTGAATGACTAACACTTTCACTTTCATATTATAGCAACCAAACATTGGATAATGAAATTGCTTATTCAGAAATGATAATCCACTCCAGTATTCTTGCCTAGAGAATCGCGTGGTCAGAGGAGCCTGGTGCGCTGCTGTCCATAGGGTCGCACAGAGTCAGACACGACTGAAGCGATTTAGCATGCATGCATTCATTGGAGAAGGAAATGGCAACGGACTCCAGTGTTCTTGCCTGGAGAATCCCAGGGACGGGGGAGTCTGGTAGGCTGCCGTCTATTGGGTCACACAGAATTGGACATGACTGAAGCAACTTAGCAGCAGCAGCAGCATGTGAAGAAATGCCTTCACAGATTTGGGGACTGTCAGCAGAGAGTAATATATGAACAGATTCATCTCCATTTATTGTATATTTTGTGCTGGCTATATCCTTTTCTTATATTCACAATTAATTATAACTGCATTTCCACTCCTGTTTTGTCATAAGTATTTAATGGTAAGTTAAGAGAGATCATAACTTAAGGTGGTAATTAAATGTCATATTTAATCTAAATTCTGACTCTTTTAAAGTAAAATAGTTATTCTNGTAATTAAATGTCATATTTAATCTAAATTCTGACCCTTTTAAAGTAAAATAGTTATTCTTAAAATAATCTTGATGAATACATGATATATATGATTCTAAGATATATGATTCTAAGATAAACTTTGCCTAGTGTCATTTACTTGACTAATGTATATAAGCACATCTTTGTAATTCAGGAACTGGCAGAGCTAGCTGAGGTTTAAGAAATTACTTTCTAAGTGCTAGGATTGGGACAATAAAGGAAGAATATTAAAATGACTTCCTAAAGACATAATTTCTTAACAGTTGCATACAGTTTGTAATTATATAGAATTAGTAATTTGTCCTTTCTACAGAAAATGTTGGGATTAGTGGCTATATTAAGCAAATGGAGGAATTACCAAATTACACTAGAGGAAAAAGAAAAGGGCAATTTATTTCTCCTTAATTTTAGATATAATTTCCCCAAAGTAATTACTTTTAGATTAAGTCTCCTATGCTTTTCATCACAGTTGGCACCAGATGATAATCTGGTTGAGTTCGCCTTCTTGAGGGGTGAGAAAGAGACTTGTATAACATAAACACACACGTACAAACCAAATTATATTTAGGTATAGAAATTAATTCCATATGTGATGTGTAAGCATGACTAAAACTGTAACTGCATTGAAGACACAATCTGCTACAAAAATAGCCAGTTCATCTGCTTGAACTCAGACATTAGTGTCTTTTGTCCTTTGACTTGAAAGAAACATACAATTATCTTCCAAGAATATTAAAATGATAAAATATTGCATTTGAGTAGAAAATTTCCTTTTTTGTAGAGTAAAATTATTGAAAGAAATGGTCTTCATCATGCAGCTCCTAATTTATAGGAAAATAATGAATTACGTATATGGAAATGCTTTTTCTAACATTAGTTTAAGAGCTTGACACAAACTAGAGTTAATTACATAGTCGACAAACAGCAGAAGTCAAAGACCTTGAAGGCTGTGATTAAAAAAAAAACACAAAAGCTAAGCAATTCAAGCAAAACAAAACAAAATCTCTGCAAATCATCATTATGACCAACACTTGAGGTTATTCCTCACTTATGAGGTGAAAAATCATGGCAGCTCATAGTGAGTTTTGCTTTATGTACACACATAAAAATTGTTGAATTGCCAAGATGTGTAAGTTTCTAAGGAATAACACAAGGCTATGAGGAGGAAGTCAGTTCTATTCTCAGAATGATGGAATGAGTAGGTCTCCAGGGTTACCCAGAAAGCTTGCCTAGAAGAACTCAGTGCTAACTAAGCTGAGAGAGACTTTACATGAGATTGGAAAGAAAATCAGAAAAAGCAATTTTGCTAGCAAGAGGCTATAAGGAAGTGATGATGAGATAAAAGTTAAAAGTAACCAGGTACAAAGCCAAATGATGAAGAGCATATGGGTAATTACAGAAAGAAGATCAGGTGGCAGGCAAGGATTGAATTTATTGACAGCATTGTTAGAACTGAATGTCAGGCATTCTATGGGGATAAATGTTTTGTTCTATACATGGTAACTATTTTGAGTCTGATTTTTCTCTTTCAGGCCATGATCAGACATGATAATAATATCAGTTTCTCTCTATGGATAGAATACTTAATGTCTTGGGTAAGGACTTAATATCAGGGTCACTTAAGAGCCCCAGACTGTGCTTAGCAAATGAAGAGCCTCAGGTCTAGGATGCTAGAGTAGACATTAATTGCTTTTAAAGGCTGGCTTTACATACACGTGTCATTGTTTAGTCACTAAGCTGTGTCTGACACTTTGTAACCCCATGGACTGCAGTATTCCAGGCTCCCTGTCCTTCACTATCTCCTGGAGTTTGTGCAAATTCATGTCCAGTGAGTCAGTGATGCTATCTAGCCATCTCATCCTCTGTTGCCCTCTTCTCCTTTTGCCTTCAGTTTTTCCCGGCATCAGGGTCTTTTCCAATGACTCGGCTCTTCACATCAGGTGGCCAAAATATTGGAGCTTCAGCTTCAGCAATAGTCCTTCCAGTGAATATTCAGAGTTGATTTCCTTTAGGATCGACTGGTTTGGTATGTACATATCACAATTTAGAGTATGTATAGATGAATGGTGATTGAGGAGATGACTTGGAGTGAAGCAGACAGATGCGAAGTTTGGGTGTCAATAACAGGCAAGAGATGGGTGAACAAAGCTGAGAAGAGAGTCAGGATGAGATAATGTCAGATTAAGGTTTTACCAAAAAGGAAAAATTAAGATTGGACATAATTATAAAACAGACATTTAAAGATAAGTTTATCTAGAATATAGAAGTGACTATTAAAAAATGAGAGGAAACCTAGAATAAACCTCCATAAGGAGGCAAAAGACTGTACTATGTAAAATCTATGAGAAAGCTATGAAGTACTGATGAAAGAAATCGAAGATGACACAAACAGATGGAGAGATATAACATGTTCTTTGATTGGAATAATCAATATTTTGAAAATGATTGTGCTCTCCAAAGTAATCTACAGATTTAGCACAATCCCTATAAAACTACTAATGGCATTTTTCACAGTATTATAATAAAAAATATTTACAGTTTGTATGGAAACACAACAGCAAAAGCAATCTTGAGGAAAAAAAAATGGAGCTGGAAGGATCAGGCTTCCCAACCTCAGACTATACTACATAGCTACAGAAAACAAGAAAATATGATACTGGCACAAAAACAGAAATACAGATCAGTGGAACAGGGTACAAAATCCAGAGATAAACCCACAAACCTATGATGTGGTAAAGGAATATATGGCAAAAAATAGCAAGAATATACAATGAGAAAAGCAGTCTCTTCAATCAGTTGTGCTGATGAAACTGGACAGGTACATGTAAAAGGATAAAGCAGAATACTACTTAACACTATACAGAAAAATAAATTCAAAATGGATTAAAGATCTAAATGTAAGAGAAGACACTATAAAACTCTTAAATGAAAACATAGGAAAAACACTCTTTGACATAAATCACAGCAAGATCTTTTTTGAGCCATGTTCTAGAGTAATGAAAATAAAAGCAAAAATAAACAAATTGGACCTAATTAAATTTAAAAGCTTCTGTCTAGCAAATGAAACCATAAACAAAACAAAAAGACAGCCCTCAGAATGGGAGAAAATAATCGCAAATAAAGCAACTGACAAGGGATTAATTTCAGAATTAATACAAACAGCTCATGCAGCTCAATATCAAAACAACAAACAACCCAATCAAAAAATAGATGCCTAAATAGACATTTCTCCAAATAAGCCATACACATGGCCAAGAGACACATGAAAATCATGAATTATTAGAGAAATGCAAATAAAAACTATAATGAGATATCACCTCATGCTAGTCAGAATGGCCATCATCACAAAATCTACAAACAATAAATACTGGAGAGGATGTGGAGAAAAGGGATCCCTCTTGCATTATTGGTAGGAATGTAAATTGGTACAGCCACTATGGAAAACATTATGGAGGTTCCTTAAAAATGTAAAAATAGAGCTACCATGTGACCCAGCAAACCCAGTACTGTGTATATACTCAGAGAAAACCATAATTAGGAAAGTCATATGTGCTCTGATGTTCATTGCAGCACTATTTACAAGAGCCAGGACATGGAAATAATTTAAATGTCCATCAACAGAGGAATGGATAGAGAGGACGTGGTACATATACACAATGGAACATTACTTAGCTATTAAAAGTAACGAAATTGGGTCATTTGTCATGATATGGATGAGTCTGTCATAGAGTGAAGTAAGTCAGAAAGAGAAAAACAAATATCATATGTTAAAACATGTATGTGTAATCAAGAAAAATGATACAGGCGCAGGAATAGAGACACAAATGTAGAGAATGAATGTGTGACACGTGTGGGGGGACAGGGAACGGTGGGACAAACTGGGAGATTAGGACTGACATATACACACCACTACGGGTAAAATTGATAGCTTGTAAGAAGCTGCTGTATAGCAAAGGGAGCTCAGCTCAGTACTCTGTGATGACCTGAGGGGTAGGATGCAGGGAGAATGAGGTCCATGAGGGAGGGGGTATATGTATAATATAATTGATTTACTTTGTTGCATAGCAGAAGCTAACACAATGTTATAAATCAATTATACTCCAATTAAAAAATGAGAGGGAAAAATCCTATATGGTCAAAGCTGATTAATATTTTGAATACTGAGGAATTCTGAGGAAAGTATTTATAATTCCCTACAACCTCATGTGAACAATGTAACTAATAAAATATTTACTTGGGTTACACATTGCTGAAGATAAATCTGTTATTAAACATAATTTGTGTGTTTAGATTAATTGTGCCTAATTAAGGTTTAAGAGAGAAGTATCACTTGCGTTCAGGGGTTACTCATGCTCTGGGAACACTACCAAGCAAGCAGGAAAAAGTCTTTTTAGGAAGTCTTTAAGAGGTCATAAATTGCAAGAGCTGCTTCACTTTTGGAAACCAGGATAGAAATACAGGATACCCATGTGCAGAAGGATTTTAACTCAACATTGTTAATATTCTTCACACCCAAGACTTTGTCCCCTATTATGACTAGATTTTTGGTATATCTCCTAAGATATTTTCCTTTATAGCTGGCTCCACTTTACTATGCACTTCCCAAGTGGCACAGTGGTAAAGAATCTGCTTGTCAATGCAGGAGGTACAGGAGACATGGGTTCAATCACTGGGTCAGGAAGATCCAGGAGGAGGGCATGGTGACCCACTCCAGTATTCTTGCATGGAAAATTCCATGGGTAGAGGAGCCTGGTGGGCTACAGTCCATGGGATTACAAAGAGTGAGACATGACTGAGCACACAAACACACACAGACACCACTACTACCGAATAACATTTTCTGCTAGACATCTTTCACTTGCTCTTCAAAGCCTTCCTTTAAACTAGCGTGGCTTATAGTAAGGGCTCTCACATTATAGCTCATGATGAACTCCACAATCCAGTCATCATGACCTAAGCTGAGTCTCCCCAGTGCTAGGCTTTCTTTACAAACTTTGAGCATCATCTTTATTCATGTGGAGCATTTCCCTAATATGTACTTTTTTCTAGTTCCCCAGATTTCATTTCTGGGTTACCCTTCAATGAAGGCATCCTTGACCTCTCATTTTGCCCTCAGTTTGAGTGAATCATGGCACTCACTTCACTGTGTTATCATTCTCTTTTTAAATCTGGTCCCTTGACTTCAATTGACTCACCTAGAGCCAGACAGGAGAAAGCAATGGCACCCCATTCCAGTACTCTTGCCTGGAAAATCCCATGGATGGAGGAGCCTGGTGGGCTGCAGTCCATGGGGTCACTAAGAGTCGGATACAACTGAGCGACTTCCCTTTCACTTTTCACTTTCATGCATTGGAGAAGGAAATGGCAACCCACTCCACTGTTCTTGCCTGGAGAATCCCAGGGATGGGGGAACCTTGTGAGCTGCCATCTATGGGGTCACACAGAGTCAGACATGACTGAAGTGACTTAACAGCAGCAGCAGCAGAGCCAGACATCCTGGAATGCAAAGTCAAGTTGGCCTTAGGAAGCATCACTATGAACAAACTAGTGGAGCTGATAGAATTCCGGTTGAGCTAATTCCTAAAGGATGATGCTGTGAAAGTGCTGACTCAATATGCCAGCAAATATGGAAAACAGCATTGGCCACAGGACTGGAAAAGGTCAGTTTTCATACCAATTCCAAAGAAAGGCAATGCCAAAGAATATTCAAACTACTTCACAATTGCACACATCTCACACGCTAGTAAAGTAATGCTCAAAATTCTCCAAGCCAGGCTTCCACAGTAGTGAACTGTGAACTTCCAAATGTTCAAGCTGGTTTTAGAAAAGGCAGAAGAACCAGAGATCAAATTGCCAACATCCGGTGGATCATGGAAAAAGCAAGAGTTCCAGAAAAACATCTACTTCTGCTTTGTTGACTATACCAAAGCCTTTGACTGTGTGGACCACAACAAACTCTGAAAAATTCTTCAAGAGATGAGAATACCAGACCACCTGACCTGCCTCTTGAGAAATGTGTATGAAGATCAGGAAGCAACAGTTAGAACTGGACATGGAACAACAGACTGGTTCCAAATAGGAAAAGGAGTACATCAAGGCTGTATATTGTCACCCTGCTTATTTAACTTCTATGCAGAGTCAGTTCAGTCAGTCAGTTCAGTCGCTCAGTTGTGTCCAACTCTTTGCGACCCCATGAATTGCAGCACGCCAGGCCTCCCTGTCCATCACCATCTCCCGGAGTTCACTCAGACCCACATCCATCGAGTCCATGAGTACATAATGAGAAACGCTGGGCTGGGAGAAGCACAAGCTGGAATCAAGATTGCCGGGAGAAATATCAATAACCTCAGATATGTAGATGATACCACCCTTATGGCAGAAAGTGAAGAAGAACTCAAAAGCCTCTTGATGAAAGTGAAAGAGGAGAGTGAAAAAGTTGGCTTAAAACTTAACATTTAGAAAACTAAGATCATGGCATCTGGTCCCATCACTTCATGGCAAATAGATGGGGAAACAGTGGAAACAGTGGCTGACTTTATTTTTTTGGACTCCAAAATCAGTGCAGATGGTGACTGCAGCCATGAAATTAAAAGACGTATGCTGCTTGGAAGGAAAGTTATGACCAAGCTAGATAGCATATTAAAAAGCAGCGACATTACTTTGCCAACAAAGGTCCGTCTAGTCCAAGCTATGGTTTTTCCAGTAGTCATGTATGGATGTGAGACTTGGACTATAAAGAAAGCTGAGTGCCAGAGAATTGATACATTTGAAACTTGGTATTGAAGAAGACTCTTGAGAGTCCCTTGGACTGCAAGGAAATCCAACCAGTCCATTCTAAAGGAGATCAGTCCTGAATATTCATTGGAAGTACTGATGTTGAAGCTGAAACTCCAATACTTTGGCCACCTAATGTGAAGAACTGACTCCTTGGAAAATACCCTGAGACTGGGAAAGATTGGAGGTGGGAGGAGAAGGGGATGACAGAGGATGAGATGGTTGGATGATGGCACGGATTCAATGGATATGAGTTTGAGTAAACTCTGGGAGTTGGTGATGCACAGAGAGGCCTGGTGTGTTGCAGCCCATGGGGTCACAAAGAGTTGGACACAGCTGTGCAACTGAACTGAACTGAACTTGACTTGAATAAAGGTTCCTTAAGGATAAGAACATTTTATTCATCTTTGTGTTTCCATTGCTTGGCACAGTAATTGGCACGACAGGACACCCAATAAAAGTTTATTGAATAAACAAGTAGATGGTGACCTGGCAAGAACCATATTTTGACCAACAGGCAGTGCGTTCTGGAACCTACATGTGTTTTGAGTTAGCACAATCCTTAACAATCTTCCTTCCTCTCCCTTTATTTGAATTAAACCTTAACTGAGGTGGGGAAGGGGGAACAGTTAGTAGTTGACTACCACACTTCCTGCTTCTGCTTCTAAAAGTACCTCATCCAAAGTCCACAATGTAATCTCTCTTCTATAAGCTATTTTTAAAAAGCATTTGAGTGTTCTTTTCCTCTAGGAGCTGATAGGTTGTAATGAGTCATCCCAGTTCTCTTCTCCCAGTCACATTTGTGACTAGCAGTAATTTCACTCCATGACATGGACTCCATTCTGTTATTTCGGGTGAAGACTACATCTACAAGATGCTTGGTCAGGTTCAGTATTGATCTTTGGGGCTTTAGTATGGAAATTTTCTAAGTAGGTACTTGTGGCTTAGCTGGTAAAGAATCTGCCTGCAGTGTGGGAGACCTGGGCTCGATCCCTGGTTGGGAAGATCCCCTGCAGAAGGGAAAGGCTACCCACTCCAGTATTATGGCCTGGAAAATTCCATGGACTGTGTTGTCCATGAGGTCGCAAGGAGTCGGACACTACTGAGAAACTTTAACTCACTAAAACTCTATAAATCTCACACATATAATAATGGTTTTACTCACTTGGCTTGTTAATTTATGTTCTTTAGTCCAGACCAATGGATATTAAATAAAAACCACAGAGGTGTGAAGAAAAGTCACAGTGATAGAAAATTCTCTCTCATTTAACATTTTGAGAATGCTGAAATTGAGGACCAATCCGTCTTTACCATTATTGTGATCCTTTTATCTCATTTCTGGATCTCTTTGTTATCTCATTTGTTGGAAATCCATTTTATATGTACCTGTGTACTATTATCCTATGTTTTTCAGAATACATTTATAGCAAATGGGAAAATTTGCAAAAAATAATATATATTTGTTTTTATCACATTAAAGTGAAGTGAAGTGAAAGTCACTCAGTTGTGTCCAACTCTTTGCGACCCCATGGACTATACAGTTCATGGAATTCTCCAGGCCAGAATACTGGAGTAGGTAGCCTTTCCCTTCTCCAGGGGATCTTCCCAACAGGGACTGAACCCGGGTCTCTGGCACTGCAGGTGGATTCTTTACCACCTGAGCCATAAGGGAAGCCCTTTATCAGAGTGATCATTTATAGAAATGACTCACTGAAAAGGGAAGTCTTTAGTGAAAGAAAAAATAGATCATCAGTATAACAAACTAATACTTTTCTCATTTTGCCAGCTCATTTAAGGGGAATTCAGTATTTTCTTATAGTCCAACAGTCTGTATTAGTGACTCAAGGGCTTTAGTCATGAAATGATGAGACCTAGCTTTATTACATCATGTTAAAATACTTAGTCTCCATTTCCTGAGTCAAATGCACATTCTGTTCAGCCTTCCATAGATCACTGACAAGTGATGGTAGAGAAGAATTGGTACTTTTAATGAATTTTTTGTTGTGTTTACAGGGACATCCAGTGAAAAAGTTTTTATTTTATATCATATTATAATAAGGATGAGCAAAAGGTAAAGTTGTTATTCTATGAAGATAGTTTGTTGAGAAAACTAACTTCTAAGGTCCCTTAAGTCTTAATCTGAGGCTAGGTTATGAGGGTAAGATTTGGGAAAGAGAAGAGTTTATTTTGATTTTTTTATAGTAACCTGTAGAAATAAAGTCTGGAAATAAGATTTAATGATTAAAATGAGAATATATTGTTAAAAGTTAAGTGTTGAATGGAACTATTGATTGATTATATTGTAAAATACTAGGATGACCACAGCACTACCCTTTTGAATTTCGAACTGAATTCAGTCCATTAATTGTATTCAAGGGGGCAAAAATAACCAGCACATTGCCTGGCTCTTTTTTTATCTAATAAATGTTAATCCTGTTCTTTATTTTCTGAAGTTGTATGTTTCATCTCTACCCAGGAACTCACCACCTCAGATCTGTTTTTCTTCTAACACAGTAAAAGAACTGATACAAAATTTCCTTTTTCCTCAAGATCTGTGTTTACAGCTTATGTCAAGTGACTTTTTTTTCCTGTATCAAGGTATATGTTTTTGAAATCTGAATGTGTGGATTTCAGTCTCGGTTGTATAAATATTTTGTTTTTTATCAGTCCCCTTAAATTTCTGGAAGTCTAACATAAAGTGGAAATTTTTTTCTAAATTTCTCTTATGTGCTAGGAATATTAAGTGAACTGAGACTTATCAATCCTACTTTCTAACAAAAGTACGTATATGAGAGTTAGGAGATGGGATATTTTAACACATATTTTAGATATACATTTAATTTATGTATAACTGATTTAAGGTATTAAACATTTCATACAAGAACACACTCAAAGCACTACAAGTCTACTGTTCATGAGTAAATTTTAATTATCATTATTATTTAAAATATTATAGACATGTACTTGATTTACAATGTTGTGTTAGTTTCAGGTGTAGAGCAAAGCAATTCAGTTATACATAGATACATACACATATATATATATTCTTTATTATATTCTTTTCTCATATAGATTTTGCTACAGAATTTTGAGTAGAGTTGCCTGTGCTATGCAATAGGTCCTTGCTGATTATTTATCTTATATACATACTGTGTGTATTTATCCCAAGCTTCTGACAGCTCTCCCCACCACATTTCCCCTTTGGTAAACTTAAGTATGTTCTAAATATCTGTAAGACTTTTTTCTCTTTTGTAAATAAGTTCATTTGTACCATTTAAAAAATTATATTTCACATATGAGTGATATCACGTGATATTTGTTGTTCTCTGACTTACTTCACTTCATATGATAATCTCCATGTCCATCCATGTTGCTACAAATGGCATTACCTCATTCTTTTTTATGGCAATTTTAATTATTCAGACAGTACTTTGGCAAGAGTGTTACTTGTCATTGTATTATAAATATGAGAAAACATCGATTACAAAATATTTCCAGCTTGAAGAATTCCAAAAAACTGGAATTGTACACAAATACACACAACACATGCACATACATATATTTACAAAAGCAGACTACAAAGAGCAAATAAAGTTTATATCTGATCTCATCACCTTGAAAGGCATCTTACTAATAAGTACTAAGTAATTTACTTCATAATAAATCTATAAATCAATAAGGAATTACCTTGAATAAATATAGGCATACTTCAGAGATAGTGTGTGTTTCATTCTGCTGCTGCTAAGTCGTTTCAGTCGTGTCCGACTCTGTGTGACCCCATAGACGGCAGCCCACCAGGCTCCCCCGTCTCTGGGATTCTCCAGGCAAGAACAATGGAGTGGGTTGCCATTTCCTTCTGCAATGCATGAAAGTGAAAAGTGAAAGGGAAGTCGCTCAGTTGTGTCCGACTTTTAGTGACCCCATGGACTACAGCCTACCAGGCTCCTCCATCCATGGGATTTTCCAGGCAAGAGTACTGGAGTGGGGTGCCATTGCCTTCTTCATTCTAGGCCACTGCAACAAAGCATATGTCACAATAAAGCAAGTCACCTTAATTTTTTTGCTTTCCAGTATGTATAAAAGTTATATTTATACCATACTGTAGTCTATTGAATGTACAATAGTGTTATGTCTTAAAAAATAATGTGTGTGTGTGTGTGTGTGTGTGTGTGTGCTCAGTCATGTCCGACTCCTTGTGACCTCATGGACTGTAGCCCACCAGGGCCCTCTGTCCATGGAATTCTCCAGGCAAGAATACTGGAGTGGGTAGTCATTCCCTTCTCCAGGGATTCATTGTTGTTGTAGTTCAGGCGCCTAGTCATGTCCAACTCCTTGCAACCCCATGGACTGTAGCCTGCCAGGCTCCTCTGTCCATGGGATCTCCTAGGCAAGTATACTGGGGTGGGTTGCCATTTCCTTCTCCAGGGGATCTTCCTGAACCAGGGGTTGAACTGGCATCTCTTGTGTCTCCTGTATTGGCAGGAGGATTCTTTACCACTGCACCCCCTGGAAAAGCCCCTTAATTTAAAAAATATTTTGTTGTTTAAAAATGCTAACTATTATCTGAGATTTCAGTGAGTTGTAGTCTTTTTGACCAGTGAAGGATCTTGCCTCGATGTTGATGGCAGACTGATCAAGGTGGTCGTTACTGAAGGTTGAGGAGACTGACAACAGTGAAGTCTTTCACACTGATTGACTTTTCCTTTTCTGAATATGATGGTGTGTGGTAGCATTTTATCCACAGTAGAAGAATATCTTTCAAAATTGGAGTCAGTCCTCTCAAATCCTGTTGCTACTCTATCAACTGACTTTATGTAATATTCTAAATCCTCTGTTGTCATTTCAGCTACCTTCATAGCATCTTTACCAGGATTAGATTCCATCTCAAGAAAGTACTGTCTTTGCTCAACTGTAAGAAACAGCTTCTCACCTGTTAAAATTTTATCATGGAATTGCAGCAATTAAGTCATATCTTCAGGCTCCACTTCTGTTTCTCTTACTATTTGTACATCTGCAGTTACTTTTCTCTACTGAGTAACACATTAGGATTGGAATCAACATCTAAACTCCTATTAATGTTGTTATTTTGTCATTTTCCTATGAATAACAAATGTTCTTAATGGCATATAGAATGGTGAATCAATTTTCAGTTGACTTTGCCCAGATCCATCAGAGGGAAAATTATCTGTGGCAGCTATAGTGAAGTCGCTCAGTCATGTCTGACTCTTTGCGACCCCATGGACTGTAGCCTACTAGGCTCCTCTGTCCATGGGATTTTCCAGGCAATAGTCCTGGAGTGGATTGCCATTTCCTTCTCCAGGGGATCTTCCCAACCCACCAATCGAACCCGGGTCTCCTGCATTGTAGACAGATGCTTTACCATCTGAGCCACCAGGGAAGTTCATATGGCAGCTACAACCTTACAAAATGTGTTTCTTAAATAAGTCATGAAAGTCAAAATTATTCCTTTATCTGGGGATGCAGAATGGGTGTTATATTAAGAGTTATGAAAACGACATTATCTTGTGTCCTCATCTCTCTCAGAGCGAGCTCTTGGGGGACCAGGTGCATTGTCAATGAGTTGTATTTTGAAAGGGATCTTTTTCTGAGCAATAGTTCTCAACAGTGGGCTTAAGATATTCAATACACCATGTTTTCACAGGTATGCCGTCATTCAGGCTTGTTGTTCCATTTATAGAGCATAGGCAGGGTAGAATTAGTGTAATTCTTCAGGTCTTAGGGTGTTTGGATTGGTAGATAAGCATTGACTTCAGCTTCAAGTCGCCAGCTGCAGCAATCCTTAACAAGAGAATTTGCCTATCCCTTGAAACTTTGAAGCCAGGCGTTGGTTTCTCTCTAGCTATGACAGTTGTGGATGACATATTCTCCCAATATAAGACTGTTTCATCAAAATGGAATATCTGTTGTTTAATCTAGCCACTTTCAGTCATTATCTTAGCTAGACCTTCTGGATAACTTTCTGCACCTTCTACATCAGCTCTTGCTGCTCCACCCTGCACTTTTGTTTTGGAGACCTCTTTTTCCCTTCAACCTTATGAACCAACCTTTGCTAGCTTCCAGCTTTTCTTCTGAAGCTTCCTCACCTCTCTCAGCCTTCACAGAATTGAAGAGAGTTAGGGCTGAGCTCTGAATTTGGTGTTGACTTAAGGGCATGTTGTGGCTAGTATGATCTTCTATCCAGACCACTAAAAAATAGCTTCCTCCAAGTCAGCAATAAGGCTCTTTCACTTTCTTATCATTTGTGCATTCACTGGACTAGCACTTTTAATTTTCTTCGAGAAATCACAGCTTGTCCAATGGTTTGGTGCAACATTCCTAGCTTTTGGCCTATTTCAGCTTTTGACATGCCTTACCCAGTAGATTTTGATTTAAATTGAGAGATGTACAATTCTTTCTTTCACTTGAACACATAGGGCATATTGTAGGGTTATTAATTGGCCTAATTTCTATATTCTTCAGTCTCAAGGACTAGGGAAGCCCAAGGAGAGGGAGTGAGATGGGGTAACAGCTGGTCAGTGGAGAAGTCAGAACACATACAACATTTATCGATGTTTGTTTGTCTTATATGGGCAAGGTTCATAGTCCTCCTCAAATTACAATAGTAACATCAAAGATGTCACTGATCACAGATCAGTAGGAAAAATATAATAATATTGGAAAAATTTGAAATAGTAGCAGAAGTACTAAAATGTGACATGGAGACATGAAGTGAGCAAAGAGTGTTGGGGAAAAATGGTGCTGATAGGTTTGTTCAGTGCAGAGTTGCCACAAGCCATTAATTTATAAAAATGCAGTATCTGCAAAGCATAATAAGGTGAAGCATAATAAAATGAGTTATTCCTGTAGTCATTGCCGTAAGAGTCCATTATCCATCCATAAAATCAAGATTTCTTGTCACGTAATTCCTAAAATCTTAGTGTCTTAATTTTCTAACCATCTAGTGATGTTTACTCCTGCTTTTCGCTTTAGTAGCTTTTTACAATAACACTATTGTGCTTGAGATTTCATTTGATGCAAAGAAAAGGTATTTCATATTTTTGAAGCGCCAACTGTAACATCTTTTCCATAAGAAATGAATGATAAGTAGCTTGGTGGATAACCTGGAATGTCAAATGATTATTTTCTGTGAAAAAGCAGGAGCTATTTGGTTATCCCATGAGATCTATGATCTCTTAAGTACTCTAGACAGAGAAAATTCCTGTCTCCCCCATCATGTAGTCATAAGATGCATGCTACCAGTAGAAACAATCTTGTTCTTAATCTTTTTTTCAAACATCAACTGATTTAGCTTTTAAAAAAATGCTTTAGCTTTCAATGTTTCATATCAGTTTAATTTTCTCTAAGATTGAAAATAAAGTGTTGTCTTCCCCAACCCCCTCCCCCCAGCAATGTGAGGGTAGAATTAGTCAAATTGTCAGAATGTTGCTTTACCCCCATAAAACTGGCCAAGCCAGATGAACAAAGCATTGCTGTTCAGTCAGTAAGCTGTGTCTGACTCTTTGTGACCCCATGGACTGCAGCATGCCAGACTTCCCTGTCCTTCACTATCTCCTGGAGTTTGCTCAAACCATGTCCTTTGAGTTGGTGATGCCCTCCAACTGTCTCATCCTCTGTCTCTCCCTTCTCCTGCCCTCAATCTGTCCCAGCATCAGGGTCTTTTCCAATGAGTTGACTCTTCACATCAGGTGGCCAAAGTATTGTAGCTTCAGTATCAGTCCTTCCAATGAATAGTCAGGGTTGATTTCCTTTAGGATTGACTGGTTTGATCTCCTTGCTGTCCAAGGGACTCTCAAGAGTCTTCTCCAGCATCACAATTCAAAAGCATCAATTCTTCAGCACTCAGACTTCTTCTAAGGTCTAACTGTCAACATCCACACATGACTACTGGAAAACCATAGCTTCGACCATCCAGACCTTTGTCAGCAAAGTGATGTCTCTGCTTTTTAATACACTATCTAGGTTTGTCATAGCTTTTCTTCCAATGAGCAAACATCTTTTAATTTCATGGCTGTAGTCACCATCCACAGTGATTTTGGAACCCAAGAAAATAAGATCTGCCATTGTTTCCTTTTTCCCCCCGTTGGTTTGCCTTGAAGTGATGTGATTGTATGCCTGGTTTTATTTCTTAAAGCAGAGCCAATTTTGATAGTTTGCACATTAAGTCAGAGTCCTTAGAATCATATTAAGTTAAAGCAACAGGGTCTGCACCTATTCTTTGTGCCATTTAAATATTTACAAAATGTGAAAATATTTATGAATCACAACTAAGTACTTATTGAGGGATAGCTCATCTATTTATTGAGATATTGTTGGAAAAAATAGAAGTCTTGGCTAAATAGTTGATGAAACTTGTTTTAGTAATAGCTTTATGTCCTTTAATATTGAAGTACCAATACTTACCCAATTTGACGCTTTTTGTTGTAACAGGAAGAATTACTTGCCTTACCTTAGTACTGTTGCCTCAAGTAACAGTGAGTCTCCCCAGACCTCTGTGCTCCACTAACTCTTCTCTGCAGTCATTTCCAGCACTGGGTCTTCATCTCTGCTCACTGCCGCGCTCTCCTGCCTGTACTGTTGGTTTGCTGTACTTGACTGAGCCTTGCATTGGTGTCTACCCTTAAGTTCTAGTTTCCCTTGTTCTCTAGTTTTTGTCTAGAACTGGAGCTACAGCCCAAAGCCCAGTTCCACAGCCAAGCACTCTACTACTACTCTCCCTTAGTTTTGTCAGTTTCCCTTCTCAGAAATATCAATCCTGGTAGCTGGGATCCCAAACTCTAAGGAGAGTCTTTCTATAATATTTATCTGACCCTCAAGACCTCAATCCTTTATCATAGTACCTTGCCTATATAAGGTATAGTTGCCCAAAATTGGTAGAGTTGTGGCTTGAACTCTCATAAGAAAAGAGATGCCCCTCTGAGATGCCCCTTTAAGAAAGGACCTGCTTCCCAGCTGCAAGGAGTGTGTATCTTCCTCCAGCTGCCATTTATCTCCTTCAGGGTCAGCCTCAGCTGTGCAGAGCTGCTTCCTCTAAGGCCATGTCCTTCCTAGGTCAGCCTGTGTGCAGTGAGGTAGGGATAGAACCTTCTGACCATTTTAGCCTGGTAATGGGATAACTGATGAGCAACATTTGCTCCTAGCTCCCCACATATTTTGACTGAAGCTTGAAGGGTCTGCATGACAGTTCACTTTTTCCTCTGCCTAGTCTTGCATCCTCTTCCTTTCTCTCACAGGCCTTAATTCCCAGTAAATTCCTTGTGTCTCAAAACATCTCAGAATCTGCTACTATAGTACTTGATCTCCTATGCCCTTCAAAATATCCATTCTCTTCAGTGTCCCTCTCTTTTTCTTCAGTGAGTTGCTTCAGGCCGACTGTTAAGCCTCACTTGAGTCTCAGTACTTGACAACTACTGACCCTAAGAGTATACTACTGAGCGAAGAAGACAGTGTAAACATACTAGAGGCCTAGAAGTGTCAAGCCCGTCATTCTCACTGGAAGAAGTAAGCTTGTGGAGTAAGAATACTGGTCCATAGACTTCTAGCTGATTGCAACAGAGGACCTGGGGCAGAGGACCCAGAAGTGCACTCCCGTAGCATACTGGGAGACCTCAGGAAGCCGTGTGGTAGTGGAGGCACTCAGAGTCTTGGTGAAGGACTCATCTTGAGGATGACGAAACAGAGCCTGGAAAGAGAGGCCGCCATGACACACGTGTGACAGGACTGCATGTGAAGTAGTTATGGGCATAACTTCTGCTCCTAGAATTCCCTCCACACACACATACCATACACTTTTGACTTTGGGAGATCTGATACTAGAAACACCACATGGGAAGAACCATGGAGGAGTGCAGGAGAGAAACTTTAAATGACTTGGGTTTTTAAGCACAAAAGCATTCTTCCAGTTGTAAGGAAGGAAAGATTAGAAGAATGTTTAAAGTTGACCGGTAAAGTTGACCACATATTCTACCTCTCTGCTTCTATCCATCCCCCTACCTGAAAATCTGAGCTTGGAAGGGGGAGGAAAAGAACCTGAGTGAAAGTAGGTGCCTTTTTCTTCTTATACATGAGTTTCCTAGAGGGGACTGGAGGCCAAATATCAACCTTTAAATGTAGGGGCCTAAGAGTAGAGGAGATGGTTGTAGTACCTCTGATTCTAGTTCTGAAGGAGATGATGCATTTGCTCTTTGCCACAGCATTAGAGGCTGTAGGCAGAACAAAGATGGAGAAGGCCTGGTGATAGCCTCAGCGTTCCCACAGGAACTGGCAGAGGAAGTTACCTAGCATCTCCTATTAATTTTTTTTTCTTAGAAGTATAGCCTTGATAGTTGGGGTCTTGAAAACCACAGAAAACGTCCTACAGTAATTACCTTAAAATCTGAATCCTGACCCTGGTATGCTGTCTCCTTATTTAAAAATGTGAGTACCCCAAGTTGCTTGGTCTGTGATGGGATCTCCCAAACCCTTCAGTCAGTGGGACTGGCCCATTCTCCCCTGTCCTTGAGTGGCAAGCTCAGCAAACACTGTAAATTAATGTGCCAGAAGACGCCACTTGGATGAGTAGCTTCACTCTAGAATTGTACTGTCCAGTATTTTAGTCACTAGCAGCTTTGGAGTGTGGCTAGTTTGCACTGAGGTATGCTGCATGTGTAAAATATACACCAGATTTCAAAGACTTACTACCTTTTCTAATATATCTCCTGCTGCTGCTGCGAAGTCACTTCAGTCGTGTCCGATTCTGTGTGACCCCATAGACGGCAGCCCACCAGGCTCCCCCGTCCCTGGGATTCTCCAGGCTAGAACATTGGAGTGGGTTGCCATTTCCTTCTCCAGTGCACGAGAAAAGTGAAGAGTGAAAGGAAAGTCGCTCAGTCGTGTTCAACTCTTTGCGACCCCATGGACCGCAGCCTACCAGGCCCCTCTGTCCATGGGATTTTCCAGGCAAGAGCACTGGAGTGGGGTGCCATCGCCTTCTCCGAATATATCTCCTAGAAAATTAAAAATGACAACTGTGGCTGATGTTATGTTCCTATTGGACAGCAATGGGCTAAACATGTCATCAAGCAAAGTCCGTGACAGAATTATTTAACATCTCAGTAGCACTATATGCAAAGACTAAGAAGCAGACAGTTCTATCAATGCTTCAGTTTGGTAAAAGCCCCAGTTTAGAGATAAGGGAGGTCAGAGAGGAAATTATACTTTTTGACTGAGTTTAAACCTAAATTGACTGAAAAATCTCTTCAGTCACCAAGTTTAGCTGGAAAGTTCTAAGGAAACCGTTTTGTTCTCAGGTATGAATGGATTTATAAGATAGAAAAGAAAAATAAGGATGATCACATTTTTCTGCTAATCTGAATTTATGGCTCACAGCAAATATACCCTGTAACTAGTCCTTGCATGAATGATGTGAAAACTGAACCATTAGACAGAACAGTGCCGGAGTCTAATGGGTTAAATGTGAAAACAATGACATAGACATAAGGATTCATGAAACAGGTAACATCATATGAAGGGAATGAGGCTAGACCTACCATAGTCAAGTGAAGATGCATGTCCAGGAGTTAGGGCCCAGCAAGCAGATGGTCCTAGTCCATTTCACCTGAGGCATCAGATGACACTGCCGTGTTTTCAGAGTAGCCAGAGCCGTTTATCCTACTCACATTTAAAAAGCCTATTTGGGGCCTGCCAAAAAGGAAATTAAAATCCATTGCAGTATAAACTCTTCAGGTCTATGGGGCTCTGTACACAGTCTTGACGTACTCCTTTCTCAATTTTGAATCAGTCCATTGTTCCACGCTCAGTTAGAACCGTTGCTTCTTGTCTTGCATACAGGTTTCTCAAGAGGCAGGTAATATGGTCTGGTATTCTCATCTCATTCAGAATATTATACAACACAGCTTAAAAATACTCTGCTCTGAAGATTTGAAATGGAAGTTTTCCTGGAAACAAATGCATATGCTTATAGTAAATCCATTAGAGAGAAGGGTAATTTGACCACAGGTATTGCATGCTGTAAATATTAATATTCTGTTTCAGTTTATTAGATGAAAAATGAGGATAAAATATTGAGATGAGAAAATCACACATTAATCACTAGGGAATCTGGTCAAAAATTGATTCTGTGGAACTCAAGCTTGAAAAATCAGAGAAGAGGCAGAAAGGATATCTGTGTCAGAATAGAATTAAGCCTAGTTACAGTTAATGGTGAAGAGGCAAATATGTCTTTATATTTGAAATTAGTCATAGTCAAAGAGTTTGACATGTGGAAGGATCCTTTGTGGTGATTTTATCCAACTCTTATCTAGCAGACCCAAAGAGCAGGGCTTAGCTCAGTGTCCTAGTGGTCAAATTGGAACCACACTCCTCTGTTCAGCCTGATGCCCTTTCTGATGTACTACAGGCTTTTTTGACTTCCCTATTCTTCTCTATTTATGAAGGATTCATTTTTCAAATATTAATAATAAACAGAGAAGCTAGAAAAATTAAAGCATCTCAGAAACTAAAAATATTAAGCTCCTCTTATCTCCAATGTGTTGACAAGGTTACAGGCACTGAGAAGTTCGAGTTCCTGCCCAAGGTTACACAGATAGGAAGGTGGGCACAGTTAGGGTTTCAATGCATTCGTGTTCACGTGGCTCTAGACAGCAAGTGTTCAATACTGTAAATGTGCAAATGTAACTGAATCCATCAAGAAGAGGGGCATAAACATGATGAATATCTTTCAAAGCATAAATTTTAAATGCAAACTGCTACATTATGGTATTTCACAGGGGAAATAGCATCATGCAATATAAAAACATTGCAAATGGATTCTGTTATGACTTACAAACCTGGAGTTGTTACCACATAGAGTCCTTCACTTTGTTTGAATCAAACTGGGACTGTGAAAGAATCTCACATCTTTTGGACAGGAAAGTTCTGATTGTTTTTTTTTCCCAAATGAAAACTGCACTGGATCTGAGAAGAGCTGTGACTTTTATACTTCAGAACTAAATAGGTTTAAAGAGTAGACAAGCAAGTCTTAAAAATGAGGTTTGAAATAGAATGAATAACAGCTTATACAGAAGGAAAAAGTATCAGAATAAATGTGTATTTTTTTTTGCCTTATGATATAATGTGGTATATACTAAAGTATACTTGATTTTTTAATCTTAAAGCCATAGTAATTTTTAACTTTAGTAGTAATCTTATTTATCTCCAAAACCTTCTTAGGAACAAGATAAATAGAAATTTTTTGTATGTAAATGGAGAGCATGAGAACAGATTTTCCATAAATTTTTCAAACTTGTATGTATCATTATAGACAGGAAATGTACTCAGAATATCCAACTAATCCAAGAAGCCTAGGGGTCTGAGGCATTTAGGTCCCTTAATTCTTTATGATTATTTAAAAGCCAAAAGACAGGAGTGTTCTGTTGAGTCTGGGACCATTAACCATATTGCAGATAGAAAACTTTTTCAGCTACTATTAGATTAGAATGACAGACTGCCTAGTTTTGTGGTTATAGTTACAGTGCTATTTGTTTACTTGCTTTATTGTTGTTGTTATTATTGTTGTTATTTGGCAATTTTTATTTATATATCTCCAGAGTATTCTCTTCTAAATTTAGAATCAGTTTAGACTCCAATATAGCTAAAAGACAAAGCCAGAGGAACAGTATTATTACTATTTCATAAATCACTGAAGCATCATCACTGAAGTCAGTACCTCTTACTGACTCTGATTGCCTATTTTTTCTTTATATGTTACATCACCTTGAAGCCTGAGTGGTAATGAATTGCCCAGAACTCATGATGTAAATGTAGCAATAGCAATACAGATGTTGAGGGCTTAAGCTACATAATTAGATGTGTGTTTGGGGGTGGGGGTGGCTGCAGATAAATTGTGGTCGTCAAATGAGGGGGGAAAAAACAGGCATTTTGAACACCATATCAGTGGGGGCACAGTAAAGGAAATAGAAGGGAAGCTAAGTATTTAAAAATGAGGAAACTTTGTATAGGAACTTTCTAACAAAGTTCTGGAACGGCTAGAGGAATAAAAGGGAGAAAAGGAGGAGCCAAAGGGAGGAAGGATGATACCCTGTACTAGAAACAGCTGGAAGCTCTACACTGGAGCTCCTGGGCTGTTCCTGTTGATGCACCAGCGGAACCGGTGCAACAACAGGAAATGTTACCAGTGCTGGGGGACCAGGAGTCTGTATAGCCCAGCGCCACTGCTGCTAAACAACCTCTAACTGTTGCTGTTGTATCGTTATCAGAAATTGGAAGCTTCTCTCTCCCTTGCAGCTTCTATTCTCCTATCCGTGCTTCCCATTAGCAGGACCTTCCCATTAGCAGGAAGAGAAGTGAGAAGGGATTCTGGGAGATGTAGTTTGAGTCTTTCAGTTCCAGGATAGGTGATCAGGCTGTACTTGTACTATAAGTAAACTGCATAATCACCATCAACTTGGATGCAAAATCTTTAGCATGCAATGGGTTCTGAGAAGCAATAATAACGGTTTCAGGTCTTACATTTAAGTCTTTGATCCGTTTTATCTTTTGTGTGTTTTGTGAGAAAATGGTCCCGTTTAATTCTTACGTATGTAGCTGTTCAGTTTTCCTAAAATCATTTATTGAAAGACTGTGTTTTTCTTAATGTGTATTCTTGCCTTTCTTATCATTAATTGACCATATAAGCATTTTGGTATTTTGGTGTATTTTTGAGCGGGGCTTTCCAGGTGGTGCTAGTGGTTAAGAACCCATCTGCCAATACAGGAAACATAAGAGACATGAGTTTAATCCTAGGATCAGGAATAATTCATTGCACTCAAGCTTCAAAGTGTTATAACATATAAAGAAAAAATAGGCACTCAGAGTCAGTAAGAGGTACTGACTTCAGTGATGATGCTTCAGTGATTTATGAAATAGTAATAATACTGTTCCTTTGGTTTTGCCTTTTAGCTATATTGGAGTCTAGACTGATTCTAAATTTATAAGAGAGTACTCTGGAGATATAAATTGAAAAATAAACAACTGAACATAATAACAACAATAAAGCAAGTAAACAAATAGCACTGTAACTATAACCACAAAACTAGGCAGTCTGTCATTCTAATTTAAGAACAGCTGAAAAAGGCTTCTGTCTGAAATATGATTAATGGCCCCACACTCAACAGAACACTCCTGCCTTTTGACTTTTAAGTAATCATAAAGAATTAAGGGATCTAGATGCTTTGGATCCCTGGGTTTCCTGTATTAGTTGGATATTCTGAGTACATTTCCTGGCTCTAATGACACATACATGTTTAATCTTTGGAAAATCAGTTCTCACGTTCTCCATTTACCTACAAAATATTTCTATTTATCTTGTTCCTAAGAAGGATTTGGAGAATTACTGTGGCTTAAAGATAAAAAATGAAGTGTACTTTACTATACCACCTTATATCATTAGGCAAAAAATAATAAGCATTTATTCCTTTGTGATACTTTTTCCTTCTGTATAAGCTGTTCTTTATTCTGTTTCAAACCCTATTTTTAAGACTTACTTGTCTACTCTTTAAATCTATTTATTTCTGAAGTATAAAAGTCACAGCTTCTTAGATTTGGTACAGTTTTTATTTAAAAAAAAATCAGAACTTTCCCCCATCTTATTCTTTCATGGTCCCAGTTTGATTCAAACAACGTGAGGGACTCTAAGCAGTGTGATAATGTACTCTTAATAAAAGGATAACAACTCCAGGTCTGTAAGTCTTAACAGAATACATTATTTGCATTTTTATATTGCATAATACTATTTCCCCTGTGAAATACTATAATGTAGCATTCCATGGCTGATTCATGTCAATGTATGGCAAAAACCACTACAATATTGCAAAGTAATTAGCCTCTAATTAAAATAAATAAGTAAAATTTAAAAAGTATGCTCTTAAAGCTATACATGATGTTTTTGCCCCTCTTCTTGTTGGATTCAATTGCACCTTGCACATATACAGTATTGAACACTTGCTGTCTAGAGCCAGGTGAACACCAATGCATTGAAACCCTTGCTGTGCACACCTTCCTATCTGTGTGACTTTGGGCAGGAACTTGAACTTCTCAATGCCTGTAACCTTGTCAACACATTGAGATAAGAGTAGCTTAACATTTCAGTTTCTGAGATGCTTTAAGCTTTCTAGCTCCTCTGTTCACTATTTGAAAATTAGTCTCAGAAACAGAGAAGAATAAGGAAATCAAGGAAAGCCTATAGTACAGTAGAAAGAGTATCAGGCTGAACAGAGGAGGATGGTTCTAATTAGAACACTAAGACACTGAGCTAAGCCCTGCTCTTTAGGACTACAAGATAAAAGAGTTCTGTTTGGTTCCACTGGTTGATGTTTCTGGTTTTGTGCTAGTACCATACTGTTTTAGTTACTTTGGCTTTGTAGTAGTGTTTGAAATCAGGGAGAGTGATAACTTCACCTATGTTCTTTCTCAAGATTCCTTTGGCTATTTGGAATCTTTTTGGTAAAATTACATATAAATTTTCCATATAAAAATTCCATATAAATTTTATAATTATTCCCATTCCTGTGAAAAATATCATTGATATTTTGATAGAGATTGGATTGAATCAGTAGAATTTTTTTGGTAGTATCTACATTTGGTAGTATCCTTCCAATGAACACTCAGGACTGATCTCCTTTAGGATGGACTGGTTGGATCTCCTTGTAGTCCAAGGGACTGTCAAGAGTCTTCTCCTACACCACAGTTCAAAAGCATCAGTTCTTCAGTGCTCAGCTTTCTTTATAGTCCAACTCTCACATCCATACATAACTTATTCTTTATGATGGAATTGTAAAGAGGTTATCTTAATTTCTATTTCTGTTAAGTCCTTCTTTGGATATAGAAATACCACAAATTTCTGCATATTGCTTTTGTATCCTTCAGCTTTACTGAATTCATTTATTTTTTCTAATAGCTTTTGGGTAATTTTTAAGAGGTTTTATATATAGTATCATGTCATCTTCAAATAGTGACAATTTTACTTCAACTTAGGTGAATTTTCTTCCCTTTTCTTGTCTAATTACTGTGTGTAGAACTCCCAATACTATCTTGAATAAAAGTGGTGGTATTGGCCATTTTTGTCTTATTCCTGGTTGAGAGGAAAAACTTTTAGTTTTTCACTGTTGAGTATTTGGTTGGCTGTGAATTTGTCATATATGGCCTTTATTATGTCAAAGTTTGTACCCTATAAACACACTTTGTTGAGAATTTGTTACAAATGGATGTTGAATTTTGTCAAAAGCATTTTCTGCATTTATTAGATGATCATATGATTTTTATCCTTTGTTTTGTTAATGTGATGTATCATATTGATTGATTTGCTGATAATGAACCATTCTTACATCCTTGGAATAAATCTCAGTTTATCATGATGTATGACCCTTTTAATGTATTGTTGGATTCAGTTTGTTTAATATTCTATTGAGGATTTTTGCACCTGTATTTATCATGGATATTGGCATGCAATTTCTTTTCTTTCTTTCTTTCTTTTTTTTTTNAAGATAATGCTGGTTTTGTAGAATGAATTTAGAAGCATTTCTTCTTTTTCCATTTTTTGAAATAGTTTGAGAAAGATTAACTGTTTTCAAAAATATTTTGTGGTATTTGCCTGTGAAGCCATCTGATTTTGGACTTTTGTTTGTTAGGAGGTTTTTAAAATTACTGATTCAAAATCACTGTTAATGATTTATCTGGTCAGATTTTCTATTTCTTCCTGATTCAGTATTAGAAAATTTTACGTTTTTTGTCCTTTTCTTCCAGTTGTCTAATTTTTGGTGTATAACTGTTTTTAGTAATTTCTTTCTATTTCTGTGCTGCCTGTTGTAACTTCTCCTCTTTCATTTATGATTTTATTTATTTGAGACTTTTTACTTGCTGAGTCTGGCCAAGGGTATATCAATTTTGTTTATTTTTTAAAAGAACCAATTCTTCATTTCACTGATGTTTAAAAAATAGTCTCTATTTTATTTCCTTCTCTTCCTTTCTTCATCATTTTGCTTCTTCTACTAACTTTGAGCTTTATTTGTTCTTTTCTAGTTCCTTTTGGTAAAAGGTTAGATTGTTTATTTCAGAATTTCCTTTTCTCCTGAAGTAGACATGGATTGTTACAGATTTCCTTCTTAGAACTGCTTTTGCTGCATCTTGGAACATTATGTTGCCATTTTCATTTCTCTCAAGGTATTTTTCCCTTTATTTACCTTTGTTTAATAGTATGTTGTTCCACCTTCATGTGTTTAGGTTAGTTTTTTAAATTATCTTCTTGTAGTTGATTTCCAGCTTTATATCATTTATATCTAGTTTTATATCAAATAGTTTTATATTTGTTTCATGGACAAACATGTAATCCCTTTGGGAGCATGTTCCATGTCTATGTATTGTATCCTCTTGTTGAACTGATCGTTTTTCACTATGTAATGACCTTCTTTCTTTCTTGTTACACTCTTTTTTGAAGTTTGTCTTATATAAGTATAGCTACCCCAGCTTTGTTTTGGTTTTAATTACATGAAATACCTATTTTCATCTTTTCACACAGTCTGTGTATATCTTTAGATCTGAAGTGAGTCTTCTGTATGCAGCAGTATATGGGTCTTGTGTTCTTTTAATCCATTCTGAGTCTTTTGATTGGAACATTTAGTTCATTTGACTGTAAAGTAATTATTGATGATAATGTGTTTACTGTCATTTTGTTAATTGTTTTCTAGTTGTGTGTGAAATTCCTTTTTGTGGAATCCCTCTTCTCTTCCCTTGCTATTTGATGACCTTTTTTTAGTATTATGTTTGTGTTATTTCTCTTTATTTTTTGCATATTTTGTAGGTTTGGGTTTGTAGTTCATCATGAGGTTCTTCTAGAATGAGCTACTTAAAAACTTAGCGATGGAGCACAGGGGCTTCCCAGGTGGTGCTGCTAAGTTGCTTCAGTCCTGTTCGACTCTGCAACCCGATGGACTGTTGCCTGTCAGGTTCCTCTGTCCAGGCCAAGTATACTGGAGTGGGTTGCCATTTCCTTCTAGTGGAAAGGACCTGCTTGCCAATACCGATAGATGTAAAAGACGTGGGGTTTGATTCCTGGGTTGGGAAGATCCCTTGAAAGTATTCTTGCCTGTAGAATCCCATGGTCAGAGGAGCCTGGCGGGCAACAGTCCATGGGGCCACAAAGAGTCAGACAACGTATGAAGCAACTTATAAATTAGTCTGTTTTAAATCAATGGTGACTTAATTTCAAGCATATTCTAAATACTATGCTTTTACTGTCCATATTTTATGTTTTGACACCATATATTATACCTTATTTTGTGTACCACAACTGCTTATTTTAGATATGAAGACAGTATGAAGGATAAAGATGGAACTAGTGAATTCATCTAGAAGATCTACTATCTTTGCTCTATGTTTACCTTCAGCAGTGAGATTTTTTTCATTTATATTTTCTTATTTCTAGTTTAAGGCTTTTCTTTTTCTTTTAAACAAGTCACTTTGACTAGTAGTAAGGTTAGTTTAGCGGTGTGCATGCATGCATGTTAAGTTGCTTCAGTCATGTCTGAATCTGTGCTAAGCTATGGACCATAGTCAGCCAAGCTTCTCTGTCCTTGGGGTTCTCACGCAAGGAGAGTAGAATAAGTTGCCATGCCCTCTTCCAGGGTATCTTCCCTACCCAGGGATCGAACCCATGTCTTTTACATCACCTGCACTGGCAAGTGGGTTCTTTACCACTAGTGCCACCTGGGAAGCCCAGTTTAGTGGTGATGAACTTCTTCAGCTTTTGCTTGTCTGTGAAACTCTTTATCTGTCCTTCAACTCTGAATGATTCAACCTTTCTAAGTGGGCATTTTATTAGTTTGAACAGTATTGTGCCAGTCCCTTCTGGCCTGTGAAGTTTCTGCTAAAAATATACTGATAGTATTAACTGGTTGTTCTCTTGTTGCTTTATGATCCTTTCTTATCTTTAGCTTTTGTTATTTTAATTACAGAGTGTCTTGTTGCAGGTCTCTGGGTTTATCTTGTTTTAGACTCTGTGCTCTCTAGACTTGGATGTATGTTTCCTTTGCCAGGTCAGGGAAGTTTTCAGCCATTTTTTTCTTCAAATAGGTATTCTGTCCCTTTCTTTCTTTCATCTCTTTCTAGGACCCCTGTAATATGAATACTATGAATGTTAGTATTCTTGATGCGGTCACAGATGTCCCTTACAGTAAGTTTTTAAGTTCTTTTTTTCCTTTTTGCTGCCTTGATGGGGTGATTTCTACTACCCTTTATTCCAGATTGTTGATCTGTTGTGCATCTTCTAATCTACTGTTGATTCCCTTTAGTGTATTTTTCATTTTTTAAAATGTATTCTTCTGCTCTGATTGGTTTGTTTAAAATATGTCTGTCTCTTTTTTACATTTCTTATTGAGTTCATTCATTCTTCCCTTAAGTTCAGTGAGCATCATTCTTTGAACTCTTTTTCTGATCAATTGCTATCTCCATTTGATATAGTTTTTTTTTTTTTTCCTGGTACTTTATCTTCTTATTTCATTTGGAAGGTATTATTTTGTCCCTTCATTTTGCCTAACCCTCTGTGTTTGTTTCTGTGTATTACATATATCAGCTATGTCTCTCAGTCTAGAAAGAATGGCTTTATAAGAAGATTCCTGTGTGGTCCAGCAGTACACTCCACTGGTCACCAGAGGCAGGTGCTCCAGGGGTATTCCCTGTGTGGATTGTGTGTTCTTGCCTATTTTAGCTGGGATGCAATTTCCGTGGGCACACTGGTAGGTTGGGTTGGCCCCTGGCCCAGCTGGTTTGTGGCAGCTTGGCTATGGTTGATGTGGGTGTGCTTCTGTTTGGGAATGGACCCCAGCGTGGCTGTGAGGGCTGGTCATTACTTTTTTTGGTGTGCTGGTATGCAGGGCAGGTCCCGCAGACTAGGAGCCACTTTGGAGGAGCACTGCTGCCAGGCATGGTGGCCCACTTGGTGAGGTGAGCAAGAGCAAATTTGGAGGGTTGCCAGTGCCTGCTGAGGCAGTCTGCCAGGTGAACAGGGCAGGAGCTTTTTTGGAGGAGCTGTTTAGGGCAGGGCTAGTCCTTAGGGGAATGCTCGGGTGGAGCACATAGTATTTTTGCTTTTACGGAAAAAACCCTGGTGCTGTTTTGTAGAAGAGAAGTAGCTTAATGAAAAATTTCAGAAAGTGATGATACTCTTCAGTTTATATCATTTTGGCTTATGGCAGGTTTCATAGGAACACTCTCCTTTTAGATGGAGGGGGGAACTATATTAAAAAGAATATTCCTTTTGCAATATCCACTTGAAGTGCTTAGAAAAAACACATAATGCCATCTTAGAAAACTATGCCAGATGATTTTAAGATTGAAATATCAAATATAGTGATAAATACTAAATGTAGTAATTCTAAGCAAAATTTTCTTTTCCTCACATACAGACAATTGATTAGGCTGCTGCTGCTGCTAAGTTGCTTAAATCATGTCCAACTCTTTGCAGACCTATGAAATGTAGCCCACCAGGCTCCTCTGTCTGTGGGATTCTCCAGCCAAGAATACTGGAGTGGGTTGCCATGCTCTCTTCCAGGGCATCCTCCCAACCTAGGAATCAATCCCACATCTCTTGGGTCTCCTGCACTGGCAAGCAAGTTCTTTACCACTGTGCCACCTGGAAACCTGATTAATTAGAGGAAATACCTTAAACAAGGGGAAACTGCTGGAGGCTACACCCAGTAATGGGGGAAAGAATGAGTGAATATTTTGTAATAATTTAGATTTTTAAAAATTCATATTGTAAATGATAAATCACATTAGATGAAAAAAGCTGTCTACTTTTTATGCATTGAAGTCTACCTAGGTAAAAACAATACATTTTAAAATAATACATTTTTAATACTAATACAGTGGAGTGGTTCTACCTAGTTCTAGTATATTGAATGGAGAACATTCACAGTGGCAAGGTCACAGTCTCTAGACTAAGACATAATTCCCTTAAAGCCAAGTATGTTTAAAGTATACAAAATCAACTTCCTACATAGAGAGCAGACTGGTGGTTGCTGAGGGAGAGGGAGTTGGAGGAGGGACAGAGTGGGAGGTTGAAGTTAGCAGCTGAAAGATTTTATATGTAGAAAGGATAGAGAACAAGATTCTAGTGTACGTCTCAGAAAACTGTATTCAATATCCTATGATAAATCATAATTCATAATGGAAAATAATATTTTAAAAAATGTGTATATATATGTGTGTGTGTGTGTGTGTGTGTGTGTGTGTAACTGAATCACTTTGTTGTACAGCAGAAATTAACACATTATAAGTCCACTATACTACTACTGCTACTACTAAGTTGCTTCAATCATGTCTGACTCTGTGCAACCCCAGAGACGGCAGCCCACCAGGCTCCCCCGTCCCTGGGATTCTCCAGGCAAGAACACTGGAGTGGGTCGCCATTTCCTTCTCCGATGCATGAAAGTGAAAAGTGAAAGTGAAGTTGCTCAGTTGTGTCTGACTCCTAGCGACCCCACGGACTATAGCCTCCCAGGCTCCTCTGTCCATGGGATTTTCCAGGCAAGAGTACGGAGTAGGTTGCCATTGCCTTCTCCAATAAGTCAACTATACTTCAATTAAAGTATTTCCTCAAAGGGAGGGGAAAATGCTTCCTGGATGGTAGGCAGAGCTGTGATCCAGAGAAGATGTGTGATCTGGTCAGTCTGGTGTTTCTCTACTGTAAACCATATGCCACTATAGGAAAAGCAAGGGTAATTCTGTGTGTTTATTATAGTTGATGTCACACTGTTCAGGTGACTGAAACAGTGGCTTTACTGTGTCTTGTGATTGTTAATAATTCTTCCTCATAATTTTATGAAAACCCAGTAGGAAGCAAAAGAACAAAGCCAAGCAATTAAACTTGAGATTGCTGAAGATATTTTACTTGAGGAGGTTTTGAGAAGTCTAACTTGTGCTATAACATATTAAGGGGTTTATTTTGGAATAAAGCCTGTGAAAATCTCTGCCAATTTTGCATTGCTAAATGCTAGTCATCAAACTAAAAGTTTATAAAAATTCTGGTAACATATTAATTTCTGTGTAACTTTTTGGTCTTGAGTAATGTGATGCTGGGAGGGATTGGGGGCAGGAGGAGAGGGGGACGACAGAGGATGAGATGGCTGGATGGCATCACTGACTCGATGGACGTGAGTCTGAGTGAACTCTGGGAGTTGGTGATGGACAGGGAGGCCTGGCGTGCTGCGATTCATGGGGTCGCAAAGAGTCGGACATGACTGAGTGACTGAACTGAACTGAACTGAATGTGAATATGAAGCCATTTTCATCAATATGATTCACTGTTATTCTTTATAATATCCTCTGAAGGATCAAGGTTTTTGTAATTGTTTCCATGGAAAATTATTGTAAGTCTCACTTATGTGAGTTTTCCTATATTGTCTCTATTCTATAAACATCATATAATTTACTTCAAGGCATCTCCTAAAGATTTCCAATTCTTCCAATAATATCAATAAAAACAAGTAAGTGGAATAAGTAAACTTTAGCATTCCTTACACTAAGGGATATTTGTGACACAATCATGGGCAATTGATTAACTTAGATATCTCTGAACTTTACTTAGTCAATTTAGAAAACATAACTAATAACAGCTGCCTTGTATAAATATGATGAAGAAACAAAATAATACATGTGATATGTCTATATCACAATAAGCATTCAGTAAATGATAACTCTTGTTTGACGTTCATTTTTGCCCATTAGATATTTTGTTCCACTTCATATATCAAAGAGATGACTCATCAAATTAATTTGCTTAATAATGATTATGACAAGAAGCTTTCATTTAGTTTTCATGCAAATCCAACTAAACATTTTGTGTTATCTGAGCATTCAACAGACCAGTCGTTCATAGATCTGAACAGATTTGCATCTGCTTATAAAAAAATTTATTTTACTTTATTTTTTTTAGTAGTAAACAATTTTATTTTATTTATTTCTTTTTTATTATTTTTTTATTTTTTTACTTTACAATACTGTATTGGTTTTGGCATACATTGACATGAATCCACCACATGTGTACATGAGTTCCCAACCCTGAACCCACCTCCCACCTCCCTCCCCCTCTCATCTCTCTGGGTCATCCCAGTGCACCAGCCCCAANTCATCCCAGTGAACCAGCCCCAAGCATCCTGTATCCAACCTAGACTATTGATTCATTTCTTACATGATAGTATACATGTTTCAGTGCCATTCTCCCAAATCATCCCACCCTCTCCCTCTCCCACAGAGTCCAAAAGTCTGTTCTTTACATTGGTGTTTCTTTTGCTGTCTCACATACAGGGTTATCATTACCATCTTTCTAAATTCCATATATATGTGTTAGTATACTGTATTGGTGTTTTTCTTTCTGGCTTACTTCACTCTGTATAATCTGCTCCAGTTTCATCCACCTCATTAGAACTTATTCAAATATATTCTTTTTAATGGCTGAGTAATACTCCATTGTGTATATGTACCCCAGCTTTCTTATCCATTCATCTGCTGATGGATATCTAGGTTTTACTTTAAAAAGATGACAGTGTAGGCATCCTGTCCTTAAGAAGATGGGTGGGGCTAAGAGTGGGGCAAGTCTTTAAACAGTAAGACTTAATGTCTTGGTGAAAAGTATGCCCTTGTTTTTTGTCAATGGTGAATTTCATTACCTATATTTTGGATTCCGTCTTCTACCTTTCAGGGAAGTTAGTTGAACTACTGTTGTCCTGTCTTATATCTTCTCTCTTTTCCCCAATAGTGTTTCTTAGACCACAGATAAACCTTGATACCTGCTTAGGTCCCTTCTGTGTGTGTGTGTGTGTGTGTGTGTGTGTGCGCTCAGTTGTTCAGTTGTGTTCAACTCTTTGCTACCCCATGGATTGTAGCCCAGGGATTGAACCCAGGTCTCCTGCATTGCAGGCAGATTCCCTCAATATGGGCACACACAACACACACACCACTAAAGTAAGAGGCTTTTCCATATATAATGTACAAGCTTGAGGTTCTCAAACTTTAGTAAGCATCAGAATCCCCTGGAGGGTTTTACTGTTACTTTCCAACCCAGAGTTTCTGATTCATGAATTTTCAGGTAATGGTGATCCTGCTTTAATCAAGGAGTTTGGAAACAAGGCACACTGAGACATTGCTGGAAATTAGAAAAATAATATTCACCAGACCTCTTTTCAGGGAGAACTCTATATATGTGTTGGATAGGACTTCTTTTACATTTCTTTTTCTCTGATATAATTCATAATTTGAAGTGTGCTGATAATTTGGATGTCCAAAAATAAAACGGCCTGATTTGAAGCATCTGTTGACTTCAGTGTTATGAATACTTCCACCATGCCTTATTCCAAACTACAAGTGTGACATAAGAGAACAAGAAGTGCACACATACACATCACTTGGAAGCAAGTTGGAACCAGATCCAGGGTACCACTGATTCAGCATACCACTACATGTAGATGTAGACAACTTTTATTGACAGAGAAGCTATGAAGGACAGAGGAGAAACTCAGATAGTCTCACTTTGCCTGTGAAATTTCCCTTCTTTATCTATCATCTATTTAAAATAAATAGCAGTCTGTTCATTCATTCATTTATTTTTTGGCCACACTGTACTGCATATGGGTATCTTAGTTCTCTGACCAAGGATCAAACCTACACCCCTTGCAGTGAGAATGCAGAGTCTTAATCTCTGGGCTGCCAGGGAAGGCCCCATTATTGTTTATCTTAATTTTCCTCCTCCCTCCTTTGATCTTTGTTCTGGAAAACCCTAATGTGACTTTCTTTTCAATGCCAGAGACTGTATGTGTGTATATGTGTGTATAGACTATCACTGAAGGGGGCTAATAACCTATAACTTATAAGAATTTCTCAATCTGGGGTCTGAAATAGGAGGGTTTGGTTGAAAAGATTGCAGATGGGAATGAGGGGCAGACACCAGTACACTGTGGGGCTTCCAGAACCCTCTATTTCAATCCCACCTTTGTTTGACTAAGTCCAGAAATTACATGCATAATGATACTCTCATTACCAAAACTTCCAATTTATAAACTTTCCAGATGTATTTATATCTTTTTTCATCTGAAAGTTAGTTCTCTTCAAGTCCCCCCAAAATAAGAAAGTAAGGAAAGATAAAAGGCAGTGAGCATTGGCCGTGGTGACCATTTTTTCTCTAGTGCAAAATAGGAAAGTAAGGAAAGATAAAAGGCAGTGAGGATTGGCCGTGGTGACCATTTTTTCTCTAGTGCAAAATAAGAAAGTAAGGAAAGATAAAAGGCAGTGAGGATTGGCTGTGGTGACCATTTTTTCTCTAGTGTGAGTCCATGGCTCAGGCTTGTCTTTTCCAAGGAGTTGATCAGGGAACAGAAAGCAGATCTGTGCCAAATGATGGGAGCTTGCTGAAGGCTTCAGACCTACTGGCCTGAAATAGCAGGAAAGCTTTTTAATTGTTTTATAAAACCATAGTGAACTAAGCCCAGAAAGCACTGGAATTATGTCCAACTCCCAAATTCCACATTGCCAGCACTAGTCAGGGTGCCCTAATTTTTACTTGAAGTGAGAAGCAGACCGAGAAACTTTAAATTCCTTTAAAATGCATTTCACAAGCTAGAAAAAGAATGAGAACAATTTTGTGTAAAAAAGTTTGCAATCATTTTAATTCCAAGAATGTAGATTCTGTTCCTCATTTATTTTATACAAAGTAGAAGATGGCAGGAAGTGTCTAAATGTGAAGTTCCGTTTGTGGTCTGGAATTTCTTCTTGATTCTACCATTGACAATGAGCTATCATTATGGAAAGTGTCGAAGGTGATGGTTTTTGTACAAAGTTGAGAAATGGGTGCTTGAGGTTTATCTAGACCAGTTGAAGGTCTGGAAAAGATTGACTCTCAATCTTAAAATACTATGTGGCCCAGCCCCAGTCATATTCCAACGAAGATAAGGCTACTGATATAACTAATAGAGCTCCTATGTTCTGTAACTTCCTCAAGGTGTTATCTTTTCCCCAGTAGTTACCTGAGGTGAAGAATCTTAGCAAATGCAAACAGGATTAACAGGTTTATTGTAGTACATGATGAACTAGCATAAAAATTATGCTTTAGAACCTCATTTCTCAAGTATATGATATCCCAAAGAAGAAAGTTTTGTTGTGGAAAAGAATCCTAGAAGATTCTGGAAAAGACAAAACTAAACACACAAACAAAAAACAAGGGGAGGTTAAATTTAAAGAAATGACTATGAAATCCTATGTCCTTGTCAGAGTCTGTAGAATTTTCCCCATCTTGTTTATATCTCATTTCTTCCTCCTTTCAATTAATATTGTCCCCAAGCAGTAAAATTCTCCCTTACTAAACTTCATTCCTTTCATGTAGCTAGCGGTTCCTTAGGATCTTTTTCTCTGTGTAATGTGAGTGACTGATAGGAAGGTAATAATATGAATACCTTTCAGGAAAATTTCCATTTCAAAAGGAAATCTTTTAGAGACTCTGTGAAGATAAATGATGACATCTGTAATTATGGAATTTCTGTATCAGTGGTAAGCGAATAGAAGACTTTCATTTGAGGACAATTTTTACAAAGCTCCTTAATTTGTACCACATATTTCTAAGGCTGGCCTTTATTTATATTTACAGATGAGCAGAAAAAGAAATAAAAGGAATCCACATTGGAAAAGAAGAAGTAAAACTCTCACTGTTTGCAGATGACATGATCCTCTACATAGAAAACCGTAAAGACTCCACCAGAAAATTACTAGAGCTAATCAATGAATATAGTAAAGTTGCAGGATATAAAATCAACACATAGAAATCACTTGCATTCCTATATACTAATAATGAGAAAGTAGAAAAAGAAATTAAGGAAACAATTCCATTCACCATTGCAACGAAAAGAATAAAATACTTGGGAATATATCTACCTAAAGAAACTAAAGACCTATATATAGAAAACTATAAAACACTGGTGAAAGAAATCAAAGAGGACACTAATAGATGGAGAAATATACCATGTTCATGGATTGGAAGAATCAATATAGTGAAAATGAGTATACTACCCAAACCAATCTACAGATTCAATGCAATCCCTATCAAGCTACCAGTGGTATTTTTCACAGAGCTAGAACAAATAATTTCACAACTTGTATGGAAATATAAAAAACCTCGAATAGCCAAAGCAATCTTGAGAAAGAAGAATGGAACTGGAGGAATCAACCTGCCTGACTTCAGGCTCTACTACAAAGCCACAGTCATNAAGACAGTATGGTACTGGCACAAAGACAGAAATATAGATCAATGGAACAAAATAGAAAGCCCAGAGATAAACCCACACACCTATGGACACCTTATCTTTGATAAAGGAGGCAAGAATATACAATGGATTAAAGACAATCTCTTTAACAAGTGGTGCTGGAAAAACTGGTCAACCACTTGTAAAAGAATGAAACTAGATCACTTTCTAACACCACACACACAAATAAACTTAAAATGGATTAAAGATCTAAACATAAGACCAGAAACTATAAAACTCCTAGAGGAGAACATAAGCAAAACACCCTCTGACATAAATCACAGCAGAATCCTCTATGATCCACCTCCCAGAATACTGGAGATAAAAGCAAAAATAAACAAATGGGACCTAATTAAAATTAAAAGCTTCTGCACAACAAAGAAAACTGTAAGCAAGGTGAAAAGACAGGCTTCTGAATGGGAGAAAATAATAGCAAATGAAGCAACTGACAAACAACTAATCTCAAAAATATACAAGCAACTTATGCAGCTCAATTTCCAGAAAAATAAGTGGCCCAATCAAAAAATGGGCCAAAGAACTAAATAGACATTTCTCCAAAGAAAACATACAGATGGCTAACAAACACATGAAAAGATGCTCAACATCACTCATTATCAGAGAAATGAAAATCAAGACCACAATGAGATACCATTTCACATCAGTCAGAATGGCTGCAATCCAAAAGTCTACAAGCAATAAATGCTGGAGAGGGTGTGGAGAAAAGGGAACCCTCTTACACTGTTGGTGGGAATGCAAACTAGTACAGCCACTATGGAGAACAGTGTGGAGATTCCTTTAAAAACTGGAAATAGAACTGCCTTATGACCCAGCAATCCCACTGCTGGGCATACACAGAGAGGAAACCAGAATTGAAAGAGACACGTGTACCCCCAATGTTCATTGCTGCACTGTTTATAATAGCCAGGACATGGAAGCAACCTAGATATCCATCAGCAGATGAATGGATAAGAAAGCTGGGGTACATATACACAATGGAGTATTACTCAGCCATTAAAAAGAATGCATTTGAATCAGTTCTAATGAGGTGGATGAAACTGGAGCCGATTATACACAGTGAAGTAAGCCAGAAAGAAAAACACCAATAGAGTATACTAACATATATATATGGTATTTAGAAAGATGGTAATGATAACCCTGTATGTGAGACAGCAAAAGAGACACAGATGTAAAGAACGGACTTTTGGACTCTGAGGGAGAGGGAGAGGGAGAGGGTGAGATGATTTGGGAGAATGGCACTGAAACATGTATACTATCATGTAAGAAATGAATGGCCAGTCTGTGTTCTATACAGGATACAGGATGCTTGGGGCTGGTGCATGGGGATGATCCAGAGAGATGATGTGGCGTGGGAGGTGGGAGGGGGGTTCAGAATTGGGAACTCATGTACACCCGCGGCGGTTTCATGTCAATGTATGCCAAAACCAATACAGTATTGTAAAGTAAAATAAAGTAAAAATAAAAATTTAAAATAAATAAAGGCTCCAGTTAAATTCTATTTAATAAGAAGAAAGGAAACCCCCCAAATTCCAACTGAAAATTCACTTTTTTTCATTTGTAGATTGATATTTAGTGTTTAAGCGCTGGAGTGTTTTTTTGCTATATGGGCTTCAAAGCTATTTCCTTCAAACAACATAAATATATTTTAAAATGCATCTCCCATTTCAAATAAGCTTTCCTTTCTTTTCTGTGCACAGTGCAGATAATGATATGAACATGTCATTTTAACTCATTTCCCAGGCATGGCCTGATGGGGTTTCTCTTCAGTCTCTGCTCACCTACTCTTGTCCTTCATCATGGAATTTCACTGCCAGTAGAATTCCTCTATTTCCAGAAACAGAAATAATTACAACTAAGCATCTCCATTTATAAAAATCTATTTATGGTGTTGGCGGTAAAGCTCAGGGAATAGCTGAGTCACAGGGTAACTGGGAGAAATTGTCTTTGGACGTTTCACCAATATCCCTCTGCTGCTGGTTTTCCTCACTGGCCACAATGATTGTGCCCAACAATTGAGGTAATTTAAGTCGTCCTTTTATGATATTCAGGTGTCTTGGCCTTTTTCTTCTTTACTCTTTATCCATCTTCAAAAGTTAAATTCTTGGATATAATCTCTGAGAGGTATATACTTATCAGGACATATTCTGCAGGAGAAATACCTAATAACAATCTTCAACCTTAGTGAGACCAGAAAGGCTTATGGCAGTTTCCCAGTGATCTTCAGTTTTATTTCTTTTAAACCTGAATAAAAAATTTTGCTTATAAATTACTTATGTACTTGGAGTATATGCCTGTGTAGGTATTTTTGACTATAAAATAATTTCAACTTTTAAGAGGACTAGTAAAGAATCCACCTGCAATGCAAGAGACCTGGGTTCAATCCCTGGGTGGGAAGATCCCTTGGAGGAAGGCATGGCAATCCACTCCAGTATTCTTGCCAGGAGAATCCCCATGGAGAGAAGAGCCTGGGGGGCTACAGTCTATGGGGTTGCAAAGAGTCAGACAAAACTGAATGACTAAGCACACAGACAACATTAGCTACCTAAAGTTAGTCTATTTTACTAATAAAATACATACATCTGTACAAGCCTAGTGTTGTTTCATTGGCAGGATGATATTACAGAACCTGACAGATCATCTTTAGCCCTGCCACTCTTTACCCCAGCCAGATCCCCTTCCTTTACTTCCTTATGTCACATCACTGAATTACCCTTATCTCAATCAAAACATGATTAAAAATCTGGAGTAGCATTTGCTTCCTCTGTCTCCTTTGCCCATTCCATTCAATCCATTGCCTAGTCCAGCTAAATAACTCCTCCACTGGGGTTCTCTTTTCTTATATCTGTGCTCTCATTTACAATCTTCGTGCCATCACTATAATTTAGACTCTCACCTTCTCTTGACATAAATATTGTGAACTCTTTTTTTTGCCTTCTCCCATCTCTCCTCCCTTAAGGATATCCTTTACCATGCTTCCTTTATAGTAACTGTCTGAAAATGTCTCTAGGAGTCTGTCATTCTCCCATTATATGCCTTGCATCAAAAACAATAGTAGCAACTTAGGCTGATAATTAAAATACAATTTAGCCAGAACTTAACTTTTTCATCTCTCTTACTATTGAGCTACTGAACAAGTGAAATGAACTCATGATTTTTCTATTAAAAGCTTTTAATCATGGTTTGAGATAAGAGTGATTCAGAACATGCCTTACTGATGGCACTCTTGCAGTTACCCTTTTCCATGACTTCTTGACATTTTCTGTCAGATCACATCTCAGTGATGATGTCTCTGTGGTCATTACCTCTGCCATCTGTGCCCCATCACTCTCTAAAATATCCCTTGGAGAGGTTGTGCAGATCTAAGTTCAGATCCTAACTGTGCCTGTTATTAATTGCATGACAACAAATAGATTACATGTCTTCTCTGAGCCTTATTTAAAAATCTAGATGTAAAATGTAGATAATATTTTCTTTTAATATGAATTTTAAATAAAACTAAAATTTCTTACCTGATCTTAAACCCAGTCTCACCTCAGATGGGATTTGAAACCAGTCAAAACTCAGAATGGGGCTTCAACCCACTGTCTTTTAATTAAAATCACTCACATGCTGTGAAGACTCACTGAAGCTCAGGTTCTTTATATCTCATCTCAGAAAAAATTCAGTGAGAGATAAAGTTATAGGTAAGAAGTGGATTTATTTAGAGAGATAGACATTTTATAGACAGAATACCTTTTGATTTTGAGATAGTCTGTCTCAAAAGGCAAGAGTGACCCTGAAGTATGGGGTAGTTAGTTTTTTTTAAATTTATTTATTTTAAATTTTACTTTACTTTACAGTACTGTATTGGTTTTGCCATACATCAACATGAATCCGCCACAGGTGTATGGGGTAGTTTTTATGGATTGGTTAATTTTATAGGCTAAGAAGTGGGAGGATTATTCCAGTTATTTTGGAGAAAGGGTGGGGATTTCCAGGATTTGGGCCACTGCCCACATTTTGGCCTTTTATAGTCTGCCCTGATAGGTCAGTTGATAAAGAATCCTCTTGCAATGTAGGAGACCCTGGTTCTATTCCTGGGTTGGAAAGATCTGCTGGAGAAGGCCTAAAGGCTACTTACTCCAGTATTCTTGGGTTTCTCTTGTGGCTCAGCTAGTAAAGAATCCACCTGAAATGTGGGAGATCTGGATTCGATCCCTGGGTTGGGAAGATCTCCTAGAGAATGGAAAGGCTACCCACTCCAGTACTCTGGCCTGGAGAATTCCATGGACTGTATAGTCCATGGGGTCTCAAAGAGTCAGACACAACTGAGCAACTTCCACTTTACTTCACTTGGAATTGTCATGGTGCCTGTGTGAGTGTCATTTAGCATGCTAGTGTATTACAGTGAGCATATACTGAGGCTCAGGTTTATGCTAAGTCCAATCTTCTACCATTTTGGGCCTGTTTGGTTCTACTCAGTTTTTGTCATATCCACATTGGCTGTATCATTCTTTTGAAGGTTGTTCCTTGTCCCCTTACTTTTCCTGTCTCAAAATCAACTGTGTGTAGCATATACATGGGCCTAGCATATATTAAATATTCTATACACATTATTCATTTGTTTGTTTGTTGCTAATATTTCTTGGGTATTAATTACCCTCTTGCTTTCATTCCAGTCATTTGAGATCTTGATTCATCCTCTACTTAATTGTTAATCCATTGAGAGCACTACTTACATTTTGACTTATCAAAATGACAGCAAAATATTTAAATCAGGAGATTTTCCAAAGTTCTGGAAGTGATTCTTTTGAAATGAATTAGGTCTCCAAATGGATTTAACATGCGTGAACAGATGACAGCACATGGCCACTCCATATTTCCTAGACCACCCAGTTTTTGTTAACCACAATTAAAAGTGGTTACCTGAACTGATACCCTTTATGAACTTATTTGACCAACTATATAAGGAGAAAATAAGAACACAAAAATATAGAGAAAAAATTAGAGAACTGGGAGAACCAAGAGATGAGTATGGAGATGGACCATTGTTCCTGCATATTTCCCTAAGATCATCCATTCAAGATGTGTCATAATAGGGAAAATAGCTGTAATATAATTTATTATTTTAAAGAACTGAAGTTCAAAAAAATTACCCACATTTCTGATGAAAATTATTTGTATGATAGACACATCTAAGTTTCTCCTGATCAGAGATTCTTCTGCTACTGTTAGAACTGCAGAGAGAGAGAACATTTTGAGACCCGATATAAGTTAATATTTGAGACCCGATGTAAGTTCATATAGGAAAGGAGTACAACAAGGCTATATACTGCCACCCTGCTTATATAACTTCTATGTAGAGTACATCATATGAATTGCTAAGCTGGAAGAATCGAAAGCTGGGATCAAGATTGCTGGGAGAATTATCAACAGCCTCAGATATGCATATAATACCACTCTAATGGCAGGAAGTGAAGGGGAACTAGAGAACCTCTTGATGAAGGTGAAAGAAGAGAGTGAAAAAGCTGGCTTAAAACTCAGCATTCAAAAAACTAATATCATGGCATCTGGTCCCATTGTGCATGCTCAGTTGGTTCAGTCATGTCCAACTCTTTGCGACCCTATGGACTATAGTCCAACAGGCTCCTCTGTCCATGGGATTCTCCGTGCAAGAATACTGTAGTGGGTTGTCCAGGGCATATTCCTGACTCAGGGATGAACCCAAGTCTCTCCTGAACTGCAGGTGGGTTCTTTACCACTGAGCCACCAGGGAAGCCCTCCTGGTCCCATCACTTCATGGCTGATAGAAGGGGAAAAAGTAGAAGTAGTGAACAATTTTATTTCTTGGGCTCCAAAATCACTGTAGATGGTGACTGCGACCATGAAATTAAAAGACGCTTGCTCCTTGGAAGAAAAGCTGTGACAAACCTAGATAGCATACTAAAAAGCAAAGACATTACTGTGCCAACAAAGGTCTGTAGAGTCAAAGCTATGTTTTTTCCATTAGTCATGAATGAATGTGAGAGCTGGACCATAAAGACAACTGAACACTGAGGAACTGATGCTTTCAAATTGTGGTGCTGGAGAAGACTCTTGTGAGTCCCTTCGACTTCAAGGAGATCAAATCAGTTAATCCTAAAGGAAATCAACCCTGAATGTTCATTGGAAGGACTTATGCTGAAGCTGAAGCTCCAGTACTTTAGCACTTGATGTGAAGAACCACTCATTGGAAAAGACCCACATGCTGGGAAATATTGAATGCAAAAGGAGAAGAGGGCTGCAGAAGATGTGATTGTTAGATAGCATCACTGACTCAATGGACATGAATTTGAGCAAACTCCAGGGGATAGTTAAGGACAGGGAAGCCTGGCATGCTTCAGTCCATGGGGTCCAAAGAATTGGACATGACTTAGCGACTAAATGACAAGAGCAACAAATAAGTTAAGAACTTCATGGTATGTGTGCTATGAAATGTGTTTAGTGGCTGGTAAGTGCTCTATCCAAATCATGTGTGTTTCACACACTTTTGAAATTGGGAGCTTTGAATACTCATTACATAATGTCAACCAAAAAAAATAATGATAATAATAATGCACATCCTAAAAGCTGAGAATTATATTTTGTTCAGCAGACTTTTTGAAGACTCAGGCCTAGGATATCTCTCAGATATCTCTGAGGAATTGCTTCTAAGAGGTCAGGGAAGAGCCAGTATACAGAAGGATTTTTGCAACACAAACTAGTTAGTGCGAACATCCTGTTATTACTGTTATTTAAAGAAAATCAGATGTCTCAAATTAATGGATTTAGCACTTTTCTATGTATGAGAGGATGTGAGAGTCTGAGCTCACTGAAATCATTCCTTTGATATGTACCATAACTATCTAGGGCCAGGATCCAGTTCTTCCTCAACCTGAGTCCCCTAAGGGTCCATCCTTGGGACTGGATAGCTTATCACCACAACATCCTTTGTTTGCTGATATGGCAGGCAGCATTCTTAGTCCACAGTGGAAAAGAACTTTCCACAAAGTTCTCTCTAGGCCTTAGAAGAAAAAAGTGAAGTCCATTTCTTGGATTTTCTTCACTAGTCAAAACTACTGACAGTATTTGTGACTACTTAGTTTTCTAAACTTTATGTAAACATTAAATCCTAGAATAAACCTTTACTATTAAAGTAGTCAAATCATTGTCATTTTTATATGAAAGACATTGAATAAAGAAAGTAGACTCTTTGATGGTCTCATTCAAATCCTTCACAGTAATTGAGGAATGTTTGAAAACCATATTTAAATGAATTACACAATGAAATGAATTTTGAACCAAGGAGTGAGTTAGAGGAGATCCATTTTCATGTTGAAGGAAGATGGCATATAACCACAACAGTTTACTGGTTACTTGTAAAGGGTGGTTTCCTAATCACATCAAATTATGTAAGTGGATAAAAGTCTTATTGAGTATGTGATTCAGTTAAAAACAAGAATCTTCTTCATAGCATGAATCCTAAAGGGTTCTTCATTATTATCATTCTGGTTGAAACGGGGTTTGAGAGTTTCTAAATTTAATTTTCTTATCTCTTCTTGCTATTCTTTGGAACTCTGCATTCAGATGCTTATATCTTTCCTTTTCTCCTTTGCTTTTCACTTCTCTTCTTTTCAAAGCTATTTGTAAGGCCTCCCCAGACAGCCATTTTGCTTTTTTGCATTTCTTTTCCATGGGGATGGTCTTGATCCCTGTCTCCTATACAATGTCATGAATCTCTGTCCATAGTTCATCAGGCACTCTATCTATCAGATCTAAGCCCTTAAATCTATTTGTCACTTCCACTGTATAATCATAAGGGATTTGATTTAGGTCATACCTGAATGGTCTAGTGGTTTTCCCTACTTTCTTCAACTTAAGTCTGAATTTGGCAATAAGGAGTTCATGATCTGAGGCACAGTCAGCTCCTGGTCTTGTTTTTGTTGACTGTATAGAGCTTCTCCATCTTTGGCTGAAAAGAATATAATCACCTGGTGATGTCCATGTGTAGAGTCTTCTCTTGTGTTGTTGGAAGAGGGTGTTTGCTATGACCAGTGCATTTTCTTGGCAAAACTCTATTAGGCTTTGCTCTGCTTCATTCTGCATTCCAAGGCCAAATTTGCCTGTTACTCCAGGTGTTTCTTGACTTCCTACTTTTGCATTCCAGTCTCCTATAATGAAAAGGACATCTTTTTTGGGTGTTAGTTCTAAAAGGTCTTGTAGGTCTTCATAGAACCATTCAACTTCAGCTTCTTCAGCATTGCTGGTTGGGGCATAGACTTGGATTACTGTGATATTGAATGGTTTGCCTTGGAAATGAATAAAGATCATTCTGTTGTTTTTGAGATTGCATCCAAGTACTGCATTTCAGACTCTTTTGTTGACCATGATGGCTACTCCATTTCTTNGATGCTGGGAGGGATTGGGGGCAGGAGGCGAAGGGGACGACGGAAGATGAGATGGCTGGGTTGTATCACTGACTCGATGGATGTGAATCTGAGTGAACTCCGGGAGTTGGTGATGGACAGGGAGGCCTGGCATGCTGCAATTCATGGGCTTGTAAAGAGTCGGACATGACTGAGCGAGTGAACTGAACTGAACTGAACTGAAATTTAATTTCCATTTATAGGTATCGAATACTCTTTTAAACTGTGCCTAACATTTGGGAAAGATTGAAGGCAGGAGGAGAAGGGGATGACAGAGGACGAGATGGTTGGAATGCATCACCGACTTGATGGACATGAGTTTGTGCCAGCTCCAGGAGATGGTGAAGGACAAGGAAGCTTGGAATGCTGCAGTCCATGGGGTTGCAGAGTTGGAAAGGACTGAGTGACTGAACAACAACATTTGGTTACTTAAAGACAGATCATGCAATACTGAATCTGGAATAGCTCTTCTAGCAAGTCTTAGGTCTTATGGAAAAGTTGTCCTGAGCAAAGAAAAGTAATTGTGCCAGAAAGCTGTGCAACTGTGCTTGTGATCTGGGTTTCTGGAAGATGTGAAGCCTATATCTTATTTCATACTCTTATAGTCAGCAGTCATGGAGTAATCAGATTTTCTGGGTTTTAATCTCTTTTTCACTAACACTATAGCTCTCTTTTTGTTATTTCCTGGGAGAAAATATGGCCATTTCTTTCCATTTAAGAATTACATTTCTTTTTGATTTCTGTGAATTTAAATACTTCTTTATCCATCTTGTGTTTTATTCCTCTTCATACTTTCTTATTGCATCTTCTTGTATCTTGAAGTTTTGTACTAAATAACTTCATATATGGCTTAATGCACAATTAAAGAAAAGTATCTTTGGAGATGTTAGTTAGATTTCTTGGATTGATCTTTTACCATCTTAAAAATTATAATTTTTTTCTGTCCATCTCAGTGAGAGTCAATGAAAAACATAGGTGTTAGCAGTGCTGAAAAGCTGAGGATTTAAAAACAACATGAAGACATCTTTATTTAGATCCATGTGTTTTAGCATTCATATCTGGACATTCTTCCTTCTCTTACAAAATTATTTTAATCACTAAACATTTTCCTCTTCATTTTCCTGGTGAACATAACAATGTACATCTTTGGCCTAAGTCTTTTATATTTATTTTCATATTGAATGTGAATAGCAAGAGAAGAACACATTCTATGCAGACATCTTTTAAAATACCCAACAACTTTACTAAAATCCCATTCAGTGACCTACAGGCCAAGATGGAATTTTTTTTTTGCATGTGCTGTGCTGTGCTTAGTCGCTCAGTCGTGTCCAGCTCTTTGTGACCTCACGGATTGTAGCCTGCCAGGGTCTTCTGTCCATGGAATTCTCCAGGCAAGAATACTGGAGTGGGTTGCCATGCTCTTTCCAGGGGATGTTCCCAACCCAGGGATTGAACCCAGGTCTTCTGCATTGCAGTGGATTCTTTACCATCTGAGCCACAGGGGAAGCCCAGGATACTGGAGGGGCAGCCTATCCCTTCTCAGGGGATCTTCCCGATCCAGGAATCGAACCAGGGTCTCCTGAATTGCAGGCGGATTCTTTACCAGCTGAGGTTCCAGGGAAGCCCCTTTGTTTTGCATACATACACTTAATTCTTCCTGCCTAACTCAGCCCATGATCCCTAAAATAAAAATCTGAATCAAATCAGGTGTATGTTGATAGCGAGAACAAGAAGAATCTAAAGAGGGACCTTCAATGTTTGTGAGGGTTGGGCTCTGGCAACATATAATAGGATATATATTTTTTTAACCTCTGTTTTTTTCAACTTCAGTATGATGAAAATTTCATATCAAATAATTCTGTGTTTGATGTTGTCCAATGCATTGTAAGGTATTTGGACTCCACTTACTTTCCTGGTGGCTCAGAGGTTAAAGCATCTGCCTCCAATGCAGGAGACCCAGGTTCAATCCCTGGGTCGGGAAGATCCCCTGGAGAAGGAAATGGTAATCCACTTCAGTATTCTTGCCTGGAGAATCCCATGGACGGAGAAGCCTGGTAGGCTACAGTCCACGGGGTCGCAGAGAGCCGGACATGACTGAACGACTTCACCTTCACCTTACCATTTTCCAGTGGCATCTTCTGCCACTCCAATAGAGACTGAAAAAGGTATCTTTGGATGCATTGCCAAAGGACCTCTGGAAGGCACAATCTCCTAGATTGCTAATGTCTTCCGTCTGTGCTTGTGCTCAGTCGTATCCAACTCTTTGAGACCCATTGGTTTGTAGCCTGGCAGGAGGAGGTTCCTCTGTCCATGGGATGTCCCAGGCACAGATACTCGAGTGGGTTGCCATTTCCTCCTCCAGGCGATCTTCCTCACCCAGGGATTGAACCCGCATTTCCTGCACTGCAGGCAGATTCTTTGCCGTTGAGCCATCAGGGAAGCCCCTGAGAACCTCTTACTTTCTGATAACTTTGCTATAATCAAAAATTACACATACCTTTTGCTCCCCAGCTGGATTTGTGATTGAAAAACAAGAATACAGACAACTAAAGTTAATTGCCACTCATTAATCATGATGCCATGTATTTTGGGGAAGACCACAGTATTCCAGTATAGCATTTTTACTAATGTTTACTATATACAGATGAGCCTTTGTAAAAACAAACTTACACTGTAAGAGTTTTCATTCCCAAACTTATTCCTGCTCTGACTTCTTATGAGTGGCTGTGAATTCAAACATGAGTGAAAGTAAAGGGTTTTGATAGGTCTCTAGGCAGGAATTTTACCTATAGTATTCTCACCAAAATATGTTCTGACTTCTTTTTGAAGCATTTCCTTGACTCCTCTGGATTTCATTGTACTTTCTCTTACCGTCATTATCATCTGAACCTTGGATGTTAATTATGTATTATTTTATGTTAATAATATTTTCTGATAGTATAAAAATATTAGCATTGATTACCCAGTGAGATTGGGCTTCCCTGGTAGCTCAGATGGTGAAAGAATCTTCCTGCAATGCAGGAGACCGGGATTCAATCCCAGGGTTGGGAAGATGCCCTGGAGAAGGAAATGGCAACCCACTCAAGTATTCTTTCCTGGAAAATTCTATGGACAGAGGAGCCTGGTAGGCTACAGTCTAAGGGGTCACAAAGAGTTGGACATCACTGAGTAACTAGCACTTTCACTTTCAACTTTCACCCAGTGAGTTTATAATCTCTCTGGGGGCAATTACTTTCTATCTCTCATGACGTCAAATATAGAGTCTCATTTATTAAAATATGACATAGTTTGGAGGTAAACAGACATGAACTCTCTTTAAGTTTCTATCACCAAAAGGCTGGATAAATTTACACAACTACTTAATCTCTCCTTATAGAGTAACCTTTACATATTATATGTTCAAAACTCACAACTGATTTCCATGCATTCAAAGCAACCGTATGATTATAATTTCACTTTCTATGGAATTTTCCACTTTGCTTGAAAGGAAAGAATATGCTGGTCATGTTAACCTGTCTGGATCCATGATTGCTAAAGTACTTACTGTGGATTGATACTTAAGTGTCCTATTTGTGTACATTCATCTCTTGTGAGCCTAGTTCATCTAAGACAGTGTTTAAGAGATGAACCTCTCCTGTTATACTGACAGAATCAGAGTTCTGAATCATAAAGCCAAGGACTTAGCATATGGGAAATGACAGAGCAAACACCACATTACAAGGCTACTTAGAGGCCCTTCCTGGAAATCACCAGTCCCTTCAAATTTTAAGTCAGTTGGTAAACTGGGCTTTGAAGGATTACAACAATGAATGTGACAGAGGATTCATTCACCTTCAAGTAGTTTTTAGGTTGCCTAGCCAACAAATTTATTCTGTTTTTTAAGGCTATGGTTTTTCCATAGGTCACGTATGGATGTGAGAGTTGGACTGTGAAGAAAGCTGAGCACCGAAGAATTGATGCTTTTGAACTGTGGTGTTGGAGAAGACTCTTGAGAGTCCCTTGGACTGCAAGGAGATCCAACCAGTCCATCCTAAAGGAGATCAGTCCTGGGTGTTCATTGGAAGGACTGATGTTAAAGCTGAAACTCCAATACTTTGGCCACCTGATGCAAAGAACTGACTCCTTGGAAAAGACTCTGATGCTGGGAGGGATTGGAGGCAGGAGGAGAAGGGGACAACAGAGGATGAGATGGCTGGATGGCATCATTGACTCGATGGACGTGAGTTTGAGTGAACTCCAGGAGTTGGTGATGGACAGGGAGGCCCGGTGTGCTGCAATTCACCGGGTCACAAAGAGTGGGACATGACTGAGCGACTGAACTGAACTGAACTGATGTGTGTGTGTGTGTGTGTGTGTGTGTGTGTGTGTGTGTACCTCCTCTCTGTCGTGGACCTCCCTGCCCCCATCCCACCCATCTAGGTCATCACAGAGCACTGAGCTAAGCTCCTTGTGCTATATACAGCAAAATCCCATTGGCTATCTGTTTTACACATGGTACTGTATTTATGTAAAACCTAATCCCCCATGGCATCACTGACTCGATGGACATGAATCTGAGTGAACTCCGGGAGTTGGTGATGGACAGGGAGGCCTGGCATGCTGTGATTCATGGGGTTGCAAAGAGTCGGACTCGACTGAGTGACTGAACTGAACTGAATCCCCCAATTCATCCCACTCTCCTCTTCCCACCACACGTCCATTCTGTGTCTAGGTTTCTATTCCTGCCCTCCGAATAGGTTCACCTGTAACATTTTTCCAGATTCCACATGCATGCATTAGTGTATGATATTTGCTTTTCTATTTCTGACTTACTTCACTCTGTATGGCAGACTCTAGGTTCATTCACATCTCTACAAATGACCCAGTTTCATTCCTTTTTATGACTGATTAACATTCAATTGCATCTACCTCTTTATTCATTCCGCTGATGAACGCTTAGGTTGCTTCCCTGTCCTGTTTACTGTAAATAATGCATGTGTCTTTTTGCACTATGGTTTTCTCAGGGTATGTGCCCAAGAGTGGGATTGCAGGATCATATGGTAATTCTATTTTTAGGTTTTTAAGGAACCTCCATAGTGTTCTCTGTATTGGCTGTATCGATTTATATTCCCATCAACATTGCAAAAGGGCTCCCTTTTTTTACACACCCTCTTTAGCACTTATTATTTGTAGATTTTTTGATGATAAACATTCTGACCTGTGTGAGGTGATACCTCATTGTAGTTTTGACTTGCATTTCTTTAGTAATTAGTGATGTTGAGCACTTTTTCACGTGTCTCTTGGCCATTTGTGTATCTTTTTTGGAGACATGTCTATTTTGACCTTCTGCCCATTTTTTGATTGGGTGTTTTTTTTTTATTGAACTACATGAACTGTTTGTATATTTTGGAGATTAATACTTTGTCCACTGCTTCATTTGCAAATATTTTCTTGCAATCTGAGAACTATCTTTTTGTTTTGTTTATGGTTTCCTTTAATGTGCAAAAGCTTTTATGTTTAGTTAGGTCCAATTTGTTTATTTTTGTTTTTTATTTTCATTACTTTAAAAAAGTTTTAAAATCACTCATCTGGTTGATTTCCATGTTTAGCAGAGGAAACTGAGACTTGGAAAGCATAACCAATGGGCTCCCAAACTTGCATCTTACCAGAGAAAGAGCCCATGTCTCCCAAACTCGAGTTCAGCCTGCCCTCCATCACCCAGTATCCTACAGGAATCCAGTGCTCATCAGTGCCCAGGCTGCCATCTTGCAGGTGCTCTGGGCTGATCCACCTAACTCCCATCTCTGCTGCAACAGCAGACTGCTGAAATTTGCTCTTAGTCCCACCCTGTGTTTGCAAGTGCCTGACACAGCCTCTGTCCTGCATTCTTTGAAGGCCCTCTTGGGTTTCAACACTGTACCCACATGTTGTTTAGAACAAGAGTAGCTAAAATATTTTATGAACATAATTGAACCTGGAAGCACAACTGGGCAATCTGCTTTATCCAACAGATATTTTTGATGACTTACATGTGCCAAAATCATTTTGAACACTAAGGACACACTAGTAAACAAACAGATAAAAAAATCCCTGATGTCATTGAACTTATAGACAATAAAAGCCAATGGGATGAATTGAGCAGGGAAGAAGGGATGGGAAATATTGAGAAGGTACATTGTTGTTTTACATAGGGTGATCAGGACATCAGGAAGAAAATATTGGGGTCAAGATCTAAGGGAAGTAAGGAAACAAAGCACACAGATATCTGGGGGGAAAGTGGCCCAGGGGAAGGGAACAGAAGTTCTGTAGTACTGGGAAGTAGTAGAGTGTTCTGAATGTTTGAGCGACAACCAGGAAGCCAACATGCGTGGAGTGAAGTGAGCAGAATGAGTGAGGAGGAGAACAATAGGAGATGATGGCAGAGAGGCGAGGAGGTAAGGGTGGGAGCCATGGCATTGAAGTCCAATTTGTAAAGACATTGACTTTTGGTCTGCTTATTTATTATGAAAATTACTCATGTTTACTTGTAACAGATTTATTTGTCTCAGGTGAAGGTAATGGAATAACATAGCTTATCTTTTATTTGATACTTATCCATATATAAAAATCTTCTGATAAAAATCTAAGAGATGCTGTGATTTTTTAACGTCTATGCATCTACAGCAAATTGTTTTTTTTTATAAATCTAAAGATGGTGTAGAGATATAAAATTAATATGGACCCTACCAGGTAGCTATGTCAAACAATCCTTATTATGTTACCTATATTAATAAAAGATATAATTAGAGTCTTTCCTATTTCATGTTATAAAATGCCTTCTCATTGTGATTTTTGTTTGTCTTTAAAACTCTGGACTCTTTCTCAAAATCCTAGGTCCATGTTCACTTTCTTTCTTGGACTTCTTCATTGATCTTTTCAATTTCCAGCAAATTAGAATGGACATTCACCCATAGAACTAAATTCTCCATGGCACAGTAGTACTGATACATAATTCTGCAGCAGCATATCTCCCTCCTTTTATAGTTTGGAGAAGAGCATGCATCTGGAGTTTGAACTGTGTACTTTCTATCTATGTTGCATTAACTAACACAAGGGGAGATTTTGGTTCAAGGAAGATCATCCCAAGAAAATATTTACAGGGAAAGGGAAGTTGTAGGGAAAGATTTACAGGGAAAGGGAAAGGTGTATTCATGTTACTACCTGATGGATAACAATATGTTCCCCTACAATAAGGAAATGGATATTTTCAAGTTAGGAATGTTGGTTTTCAAGATTGCTGTTATTAAGAGAGAAGACTTGTATATGTGTATGAGAGAATTCCTTGATTTTAATCTTATCTTGATTTCACTGTTGTTACAAATGACTTTATGATTCATGCTTACACATTAAAAGATCAACTAGTCCCAGAAGATGATTCATTCTATAAACAAAATTGGTTTGTATGTCTCAAATAGTTAGTTAGGCTCAAAAGCCACTGCCTCATTTGAGAGTTTTGTTGGGTGTCCAAGAAAGCAGCAGAACTAAATATTAATTCTATGTTTTATTGAGTCTGATTCTTAATCTAGCTTGTGTTCTGGGTAATTCTGTGACCTCAGTTCTTGTAACAGGATGGTATTGGACACTAAGAAAAACAATATCTTTAGCTGGATAGATTTTCTCTGAACTTAACTAATTATCTTCCAGTGACTGTTAGCTTTTATCATTAACCTCTTGGGAGAGCACCTAGGTTTCTGTTCATTTAACTCATAACAAGAAAAAGAACCTAGATTGATTGAGTGCTTACTATGCATTTGTTGCTTTGTACCTATAATTACTTTAATAAAGGAAATTTAATAATCTTATTTTATGGAAAAGAAAACAAGGCTTAGATATTTTAGCAACTTGCTCAAAGTCATATAGCATCAATGTTTGGGCCAAGCTTTAAATCCAGTTCTGTTTGATTTCAAAGTCCAAGCTTTGGTGCAAGATTGCTATGCACAAGGAAGATGCTTAGTAAATGAAAATTTTCCCAAGATACTTGTTCAGTTCAGTTAAGTTCAGTTGCTCAGTCGTGTCCAACTCTTTGCAACCCCATGAATCACAGCACGCCAGGCCTCCCTGTCCACCACCATCTCCCAGAGTTCACTCAAACTCACATCCATCGAGTCAGGGATGCCATACAGCCATCTCATCCTCTGTCATCCCTTTCTCCTCCTGCCTCCAATCCCTCCCAGCATCAGAATCTTTTCCAATGAGTCAACTCTTCACATGAGGTAGCCAAAGTACTGGAGTTTCAGCTTTAGCATCATTCCTTCCAAAGAAATCCCAGGATTGATCTTCTTCAGAATAGACTGTTTGAATCTCCTTGCAGTCCAAGGGACTCTCAAGAGTCTTCTCCAACACCACAGTTCAAAAGCATCTATTCTTCAGCCCGCAGCTCTCTTCGCAGTCCAACTCTCGCATCCATGCATGACCACTGGAAAAACCATAGCCTTGACTAAACGGACTTTTGTTGGCAAAGTAATGTCTGCTTTTGAATATGCTATCTAGGTTGGTCATAACTTTTCTCCCAAGGAGTAAGCGTCTTCTAATTTCATGGCTGCAGTCACCATCTGCAGTGATTTTGGAGCCCAAAAAGATAAAGTCTGACACTGTTTCCTCTGTTTCCCCATCTATTTACCATGAAGTGATGGAACCAGATACCATGATCTTCGTTTTCTGAATGTTGAGCTTTAAGCCAACTTTTTCACTCTCCTCTTTCACTTTTATCAAGAAGCTTTTTAATTCTTCTTCACTTTCTGCCATAAGGGTGGTGTCATCTGCATATCTGAGGTTATTGATATGTCTCCCGGCAATCTAGATTCCAGCTTGTGCTTCTTCCAGTCCAGCGTTTCTCATGATGTACTCTGCATATAAGTTAAATAATCAGGATGACAATATACAGCCTTGACATACTACTTTTCGTGTTTGAAACCAGTCTGTTGTTCCATGTCCAGTTCTAACTGTTGCTTCCTGACCTGCATACAGGTTTTTCAAGAGGCAGGTCAGGTGGTCTGGTATTCTGATCTCTTTCAGAATTTTCCACAGTTTATTGTGATCCACACAGTTAAAGGCTTTGGCATAGTCAATAGATGTTTTTCTGGAACTCTCTTGCTGTTTCAGTGATCCAGCAGATGTTGGCAATTTGATCTCTGGCTCCTCTGCCTTTTCTAAAAGCAGCTTGAACATCTGGAAGTTCACAGTTCACTTATTGCTGATACTTATTAAATTGTCCAATTCATCATTAGAGATGCACAGAGAGGATACATTTTGTCAGTTTGTTTAATACCATCAAAAACCCCAAAAATAGCTCAGTGGTGTATCTGTTGATTTTAAATAGAACATGATAAATGAACCAAAGAATTTAGTAAGCTACATTTGTAACCGTGAATAAAAGGAAAGTGAAGTTTACATTCAGTCTGGTCAAAGTTAAGAGGCTCTTGTTATGAGTTAAGAGCCCTTCTATTTTTCTTTCTCTATTGACCATTACATCTGATATAGTTTGGTTAGAAAGAAGGTTATAGAATGGAAGACTAAAATGGGAAGTTAATGAGACACAGCTTTGTTTGAGTTGATGAATGGAATATTCTGTACCTGAGCCTGTACTTGGTTTTCAAGTAAAGGTAGATGGCATGTCACTGAAATGTTAGGGATACAGTTTGTTCTTTTCCATCCTATTTCTCTAGGGCAATCCCTTTTAAAGTTGACTTTCTATCACTAAGGATATATAAAGATAATTGTTTTCTGCAGTCAAAGGAATAGTTTCTGTTCTTTTACTCAGATCCTACCTCAGGAACCACAAAGGTCTAGGTCCCATTTCCCAGAGAGTCTTATTCATTAAGTGTGTGACTTAGAAAATCTCTACCAGTGATTTTGTTAAGTGACAAGAATGAGTGCCTAAGAAATTCAGCTCCAGATTTTTTATCCATGCTTCTGAAGTTGGAAACTTAACCTGAATTACCCAGGTGGGTTCTAAGGGAATTTTTAAGATTCTTAAAAAATTTGTGTTTTTCTTCTTCCCATTATTCCCAAGCCCTGTGTGTTCACCATAGACAAGTCTCCATACTGTCTTCCCCAGAATTGAACAGGATGGGGATAAATTATAAACAGTCTCTATATCCAGGACTTCTCTTCTCTTAGCCAGTGTTTTAGGAACACTTGAGTCCTAGAGAATCCCTTTCATCCATGTATCAGATATAGAGGAAGTACTTTCCAAACATGAGCCCAGGGACTTTGAGTGTGTGTTGGTTTGCCAGGGCTAGGGTAACAAATTACCACAATCTTGGTGGCCTAAAACAATAGAGACCAGTTTTCTCAGTTCTGCAAGCCAGAATTCTGAAATCGGGATGCTGTCAGGCCACACTCTCTACAGAGTCCTTGAAAAGGAACCTGGTCCTGCTTCCTTTAGCTCCCAGGAGATACTTTGCAGTTTTTGCTTTGTGGTTGTATCACTCCAGTCCTTCATTCTCTTGTTGCCTCTCCTGTGTTTGTATTTAACTCTACTCTTTACCTTTCTTGGGCTTCCCAGGTGTCTCAGTAGGTGAAGAACCTGCCTGCAATACAGGAGATGTGGGTTTCATCCCTGGGTCGGGAAGATCTGCTAGAGGAGGGCATGGCAACTCACTCCGGTATTTTTCTTGTAGAATCCTATGGACAGAGGAGCCTGGTGGGCTACAGAGGGTCACAGAGTCAGATGCAACTGAGCAAGCACACAGCACGTTGTGTCTCTCTTATAAGGATAATTGTGCTGGCATTTATAAGTTTCTTATCTCAAGAACTTTAATGTAATCGCATTATTTACCATTTAAGGTAACATTCACTTTTTTGTCACATAATATTCATAGCTTTCAGAGATCAGAAAGTGAATATATTTTTAAGAAGCCATTGTTTTTTCAGCCTACTGCAGTCACTCTTGTGGTCAGATGTCCTACCCAGAGAGTTTGGATAACTAAATTTCTCTTCAAATTTCTGTATAAGTCAAATTAACCATATTTCATAAAAAGTAAAAACTTGGATTGAATCTAGGATGTTAAATAATATGGAAAGAAGTAACATTGAGTTTCTTTATATTTTCACTGAATTCATAGTATTTTGTCATTATATTGCATATAATTGTGTTAATACATCATCCATTCATCTTAAAAAAACAGGTATAGAGCATCAAAAAAGTGACAGATTTTATTTTCTTGAGCTCCAAAATCACTGCTGACAGTGACTGCAGCCATGAAATTAAAAGACGCTTGCTCCTTGAAAGGAAAGCTATGACAAACCTAGATAGTGTATTAAAAAGCAGAGACATAACTTTGATGACAAAGTTCCATATAATCAAGGCTATGGTTTTTCCAGTAGTCATGTATGAATGTGAGAGTTGGACCATAAAGAAGGCTGAGCACCAGAGGACTGATATTTTTGCATTCTAGTGCTGGAGAAGACTCTTGAAAGTCCCTTGGACTGCAAGGAGCTCAAACCAGTGAATCTTAAAGGAAATCAACACTGAATATTCATTGGAAGGACTGATGCTGAAGCTAGAGCTACAATACTTTGGCCACCTGATGCAAAGAGTCAACTCATTTGAAAAGACCCTGATGCTGGTAAAGATTAAAAGGCAAGAGGCAAAGAAAGGGTGGCAGAGGTTGAGATGGTTAGAGAGCATCACTGACTCAGTGGATGTGAGCCTGAGCAAACCTGGACTATCTGAGAGATAGTGAAGGATGGGAAGCCTGGCGTGCTGTAGTCCATGGGGTCACAAAGAGTTGGACAGGACTTAGTGAGTGAACAACAATAACATGGAACATTAGCTGTGCTCTTTAAACATAATGTTTGGTCCTGGGACGCAAAAATAAGTAAGGTATAATTCCTTCCATTGAGCAGCCAGTAATCTAGACAAGAAGATATTTATGTCATCATTTCATTCAATGTCTAAGTTTTATTATGCTTTTTTAGCTAGGCTATGGATTCACTATTTTAACCTATACTTCTACTCTTTTAGTTTGATATTGGTTCTTATTTTAGAGAAAAGTGAACCTAAAGAAAATACGAATTTAAGAGTATACATGTAGTAGGAGGTAGAGTTTAGATTTAAATTATGGCAGTCTGATTCCAGAGCTCAATTATCAAACACTGCTTATAGTACATTGATTATTTGACAGAATATCCTATAATGGAATTTTAAAAACTGAGCATTCTCCTTTTCTAAGTAGTGTTCAAGTATTGTCTTCCGCTGCTGCTAAATCGCATCAGTCATGCCCAACTCTGTGCGACCCCATAGACGGCAGCCCACCAGGCTCCCCCGTCCCTGGGATTCTCCAGGCAAGAACACTGGAGTAGGTTGCCATTTCCTTCTCCAATGCATGAAAGTGAAAAGTGAAAGGGAAGTCGCTCAGTCGTGTCCGACTCTTAGCGACCCCATGGACTGCAGCCTACCAGGCTCCTCCATCCATGGGATTTTCCAGGCAAGAGTACTGGAGTGGGGTGCCATTGCCTTCTCCGATTGTCTTCTAGGTATACTCAAACTTTTCCATGTGGCTTTGTCTTTCCTGATGCTTGCCTTTTGGATGTTATGGTATGTGAAGGTTCTCTTGCTACTTGGATTATATGGGTTTGCCCTAAGACAAGCAAGAGTTTGGAGGAAAAACGCTCTGAATCTCCCTTTAACTTCTACATGAAAATTGATTATCGGCGATGGTGAGAAACATTCTTTCATAAAGTAAAAGAGTCAGATATCACTTAGTGACTAAACAACAACAGAGTACCCAACAGATTTACCAATGATAGGGAAATTCCTATATATTTGGTAATAACACATGGATTTCCATATATTAATAACTTGTTCTGCAACTTTTGTGAGAACATATAAAGGTGGTATTACTTGGCATCTAGGAACCTGTCTCTTCAATTCTCATTTTCACAATGTTGATCAATCTGCCTAAATAATAGCCAGATTTTCTTTAAGTAACTGATATCATGAGAGGTCTCTTCTGCAAGAATATTCTTTATAGCTCTTTCTAATTACCAAAAGATTGACACACCATAATAGGTGTGTCACACTGACAGACACACTCAGACTGACTCAGTCGTGTCTGACTCTTTGCGACCCCATGAACCACAGCATACCAGGCCTCCCTGTTCATCACCACCTCCCGGAATACACCCAAACCCATGTCCATTGAGTCAGTGATGCCATCCAACCTTCTCATCCTCTGTCGTCCCCTTCTCCTCCTGCCCTCTTTTCCAGCATCAGGGTCTTTTCAAATGAGTCATCTCTTGGCATCAGGTGGCCAAAATATTGGAGTTTCAGCTTCAGCATCAGTCCTTCCAATCAATATTCAGGACTGATCTCCTTTAGGATGGACTGGTTGGATCTCCTTGCAGTCCAAGGGACCCTCAAGAGTCTTCTCCAACACCACAGTTCAAAAGCATCAATTCTTCAGCACTCAGCTTTCTTTATAGTCTAACTCTGACATCCATACATGATCACTGGAAAAACCATAGCCTTAACTAAACAGACCTTTGTTGACAAAGTGATGCCTCTGCTTTTTAATATGCTGTCGAGGTTGGTCGTAACTTTCCTTCCAAGGAGTAAGCATCTTTTAATTTCATGGCTGACAATGAACATCTGCAGTGATTTTGGAGCCCCCCAAAATAAAGTCAGTCACTGTTTCCACTGTTTCCCCATCTGTTTGACATGAAGTGATGGGACCAGATGCCATGACCTTCGTTTTCTGAATGTTGAGCTTTAAGCCAACTTTTTCATTCCCTCTTTCACTTTCATCAAGAGGCTTTTTAGTTCTTGTTCACTTTCTGCCATTAGGGTGGTATCATCTGCATATCTGAGGTTACTGATATTTCTCCCAGCAGTCTCGATTCCAGCTTGTGTTTCTTCCAGTCCAGCGTTTCTCATGATGTACTCTGCATATAAGTGAAATAAGCAGGGTGACAATATACAGCCTTGACATACTCCTTTTCCTATTTGGGACCAGTCTGTTGTTCCATGTCCATTTCTAACTGTTGCTTCCTGACCTGCATATAGGTTTCTCAAGAGGCAGGTTAGGTGGTCTGCTATTCCCATCTCTTTCAGAATTTTCCACAGTTTATTGTGATCCACACAGTCAAAGGCTTTGGCGTAGTCAGTAAAGCAGAAATAGATGTTTTTCTGGAACTCTCTTGCTGTTTCAGTGATCCAGCGGATGTTGGATGTTGGCAATTTGATCTCTGGTTCCTCTGCCTTTTCTAAAACCAGCTTGAATATCTGGAAGTCCATGGTTTACGTATTGCTGAAGCCTGGCTTGGAGAATTTTGAGCATTACTTTACTAGCGTGTTAGATGAGTGCAATTGTGAGGTAGTTTGAACATTCTTTGGCACTGCCTTTCTTTGGGATTGGAATGAAAACTGACTTTACCAGTCTTGTGTTCACTGCTGTGTTTTCCAAATGTGCTGACATAGTGAGTTCAGCACTTTCACAGCATCATCTTTTAGGATTGAAATAACTCAACTGGAATTCCATCATCTCCACTAGCTTTGTTCGTAGTAATGCTTCCTAAGGCCCACCTGACATTCCAGGATGTCTGGCTCTAGGTGAGTGTGAGTGCACACCTTCGTGATTATCTGGGTCGTGAATATCTTTTTTGTACAGTTCTTCTGTGTATTTTTGCCACCTCTTCTTAATATCTTCTGCTTCTGTTAGGTCCCTACCATTTCTTCAATTTCAGTCTGAGTTTGGCAATAAGAAGTTCATTTTCTGAACCACAGTCAGCTCCTGGCCTTGTTTTGGCTGACTGTATAGAGCTTCTCCATCTTTGGCAGCAAAGAATATAATCAATCAGATTTCGGTGTTGACCATCTGGTGATGTCCATGTGTAGAGTCTTCTCTTGTGTTGTTAGAAGAGGGTATTGGCTTTGATCAGTGCGTTCTCTTGGCAGAATTTTATTAACCTTTGCCCTGTATTCCAAGGCCATATTTGCCTGTTACTCCACGTGTTTCTTGACTTCCTAGTTTTGCATTCCAGTCCCCTATAATGAAAATGGCATCTTTTGGGGTGTTAGTTCTAGAAGGCCTTGTAGGTCTTCATAGAACTGTTCTACTTCAGCTTCTTCAGTGTTATTTGTTGGGGCATAGATTTGGATTACCGTGGTATTGAATGGTTTGCCTTGGAAACCGTTTTTGAGATTGGATCTAAGTACCTCATTTTGGCTCTTTTATTGACTATGATGGCTACTCCATTTCTTCTAAGGGATTCCTGTCCACAGTAGTAGATATAATGGTCATTTGGGTTCAATTCACCCTTTCCAGTCCATCTTAGTTCTCTGATTCCTAGAATGTTGATGTTCACCCTTGCCATCTCCTGTTTGACCACTTCCAATTTGCCTTGATTCATGGGCCTAACATTCCAGGTTCCTATGCAATATTTCTCTTTACAGCATCAAGCCTTGCTTATATCACCAGTCCCATCCACAACTGGGTGTTGCTTTTGCTTTGGCTCCATCCCTTCATTCTTTCTGGAGTTATTTCTCCACTGAGCACACTGGGCACCCACTGACCTGGGGAGTTCTTCTTTCAGTGTCCTATCTTTTTGTCTTTTCATACTGTTCATAGGATTCTCAAGGCAAAAATATGAAGTGGTTTGCCATTCCCTTTTCCAGTGGACCACATTCTGTCAGACCTCTCCACCATGACCCGCCCATCTTGGGTGGCCCCTCATGACATGGTTTAGTTTCATTGAGTTAGACAAGCCTGTGGCCTGTGTGATCAGATTAGCCTGTTGTCTGTGATTGTGGTTTCAGTCTGTCTGCCCTCTGACGCCCTCTCTCAGTGCCTACCATGTTACTTGGGTTTCTCTTATCTTGGACATGGAATATCTCTTCACAGCCACTCCAGCAAAGCGCAGCCACTGCTCCTCACCTTGGACGTGGGGCAGCTCCTCTCGGCCACCTCCCCTGACCCTGGACGTGGGGTAGCTCCTCTCGGCAGCGCTCCTGCACCGTTGCAGCCACGGTGCTCCTATGCCGTCGCAGGTATTTAGTAACATTCAATAAATTCCTGTCAAATTGCACTGATTGTTTAATAGTTTTAGCAAGTATCAGATGATGAAATAAAAGGTGGTGGATTTGCTACAAAGAAATTTCCCAGTGTAACTCCAAATGGACCAATAATGCCACTAAGAGCAGATTGTAAGTAACCAAAGGAAAAAAGGCTCAGTGATGTTGCTTGGGTGCTCAGTCATGTTGGACCCTTTGCAGCACTTTGGTCTGCAGCCCACCAGACTCCTCTGTCCATGGAACTTTTCAGGCAAGGATAGTGGAGTGGGTTGCCATTTCCTCCTCCAGGGTATCTTCCTGAACCAAGGCTCAAACTCGTGTCTCCTGTATCTACTGCATTTTGGGTGAATTCTTTACCACTGAGCCATCAGGAAGCCAGCAACTTTTAACTGTCAGTATGGTTTTGCTCAAGACTGGTCCAAGGATGCATTTAGGAAGGACACGTTCAGTGGTAGTCCACCATGCCTAACACATTCCAGCCTCTAGTGACAGCTTGCACATTGGAAGCATCCATTTGGATGGTGCTATGATGGTGACTTTTTGTTTTCTCAGCTGTTTCTGTCCAGTGTTGTTATGTTCAGGGTAACAATAGTTTGTGGATCTTAATTAAGATGTCAAAGAACTAACATCTGTGCAGTGTGGTTAATCATCAAGGAGTACAGGGTGTTGCTTTTACCTCACAAACTTTACTCATGATTCGAAGAAGTAAATAACTCAGTACTCCTTCTTCAAATTATATTTTTAGATTTTCCAGTCTCTGCTTCTCTCAAAGAGCTTTCAACACCCTGCTTAATGTGGTCTGGAAGGGAGGGCTGGCTGGAATTCTAATTTCCTACATTTGTGAAAACAGCTCTCTTTGGCTCTAGATACAGAAATGAAAGTGTGATCTGGTACCATTAATACGTATGACTGTGATATAAGTAACTCTTCCACAAGTGATACTACTAAGTTCTCACTGAATATTTTTCCAGAACATCTTCCCTCTTTTAAGAATAAAGTGGTTCTGGATATTGAAACTTTTACCTTGGAAAATACTGTTCTCCTTTGTCCACAAGGAAACTCTCTCTAATCTCGTGAAGAACCATATTGGGTAAACTTCTAAACTTCCTCTTCACCCTCATTATTCAATCAGAAATGGAAAACTTTTCCTCCCTTTCTTATTATCAGCAGTTTCCTTTCTATCTTCTCTTTCTCTCACTCCTCACCCCTCTCTCCCCCAACTTTCTTTCTCTTTCTGTCACAGACACACACAGAGACACACACACACACACACCAGCTTGTTCTCGAAAAGCATCTGCTCTTTTCTTCTATTTCCAATTATCAAACAAAAACCACACTGGCATATTTAGATACCTTCCCGATCTAAATCCTTCTGTATAGAACTCAGGCTTCTTTGACAGCAGCTGGGGTGTTAGTTGTATTTGGGGTAGAAAATAGAACTCCTACTCTATTTTCCACATTAGCATTGTAAGAAAGTATGGTTCCTGCCACAGCTTTAGACAATTGCTACTTAGACAATCCTCACTTAGATCCTTGGGTGTGTCCTTTTGTAGTTGGAACCCATAGGGGATAAGGATTGAAAAATTAGGCTTCTGTAACCTCGAATATGTAGGAAGCAGTATACTTGGAAGTGGCTGCCTAGAGAATGATTTGGGAGCTGTGTGTTAATCTGTCCTCAGAGTATAAGATTCAGATATGCTTTACAAGCAAAACTCAGCCAATCAGTCAAAAGGATGTCCCTGAGTCTGTCATCCACATACCTGTTCTTGGATAAGCATAAAGCTTCACAGACTTGAAGAGAACCGTCCTTGTGGTTATTTTAATGTGAAAATATGTAGTCTCCTGTTGAAGAGAACTTATGCTTCCTCCTATTGTCAACTACAAGTGGGGCAATAATGAATTAACAGCCAAGTTGTTAACATATGTCTAAACCCCCCACATCTCTATTTTCACTCTTGCTTTCTCTGTGCATTTCTGTTTGCCTTTGAAATGTAAATAGGAAAATTTCTTTCCCCAGAGTGGTTAGCTCTAAACCTTAGGAGATTTAATTATCTTCTAGTGGTCAGATGTTTCTACTTTTATTTAGGTGTGGCTATCAACTGTCAGTTATTTTCCTTACCTAGTTTACTCTGATACTATCTCCATATCATTTCAAGAGAAAAAAAACGTGACTTGAAGTTATATTGTTGTATAGTTGCTAAGTTGTGTCTGATTCTTATGACCCCATGGACTGTAGCCTGCCAGGCTTCTCTGTCCATGAAACTTCCCAGGCAAGAATGATGGAGTGGATTGCCATTTCCTTTTCCAGGTGATCTTCTTAAACCTGGGATCAAACCTGTGTCTCCCATGTTGCAGGCAGACTCCTTACCACTGAGCCACCTGGGAAGCCTGACTTGAAGCTATAAATCCAAGCATATCAGTAGGTTGTTTGGTTTATTTGCTACAAAGCCTCTCATTTATGGTTCAATTTCACTGCACACAATCAAAGCTCTTCTGAACAAATCTGGACAAGAAGCCAGTGACTATGGCTTGTGGTCATCCAATGGTGGGGGTTGAAAATATGTGGTGGTCATATTTTGGTGAGCATTTGTTTTTCCAAGTGGAAATGGACGTGATTATCCTGTGTTATTTGTAGCTACAAGATCTTTCATCCATATTACTTCTTCATAATATGGCTTTAAATTACCTGCTAGGAATTGATTGGAACATTTTATATTCTTTCTCTTTCAGAATCATTGTTTTCAGTCTAGGACAACATACTCATGCCCTTTTTTACAATAATAGTGGCTATCATAGCATTGGATATTGTTATGGGCAACTCTGATATATTATTGCTCAAAAAATACTTGCTTCTTTACCCTAAAAGAATTTTACTGTTGAGCTCTTCTCTGGAGGGGCATTTTGCTTTTCAGTCCTTTTGAATTCATGCTGGCACAGGCTCTGGATAGTGAATTGTGAGTAATATTAATATGGGAGATTTCTGAACAGAAGTTTTCCAAATCAGATTGTAGTTACTGATCTTTTTTCCCCCCAGAAGTCCCAGATATAGGCTCTCCTCTGTCTGTGACAGGGAGAAGGAAATGGTAATCCACTCCAGTATTCTTGTCTAGAGAATCCTGTGGACAGAGGAGCCTGGTGGGCTGCTGTCCATGGGGGTGCACAGAGTCAGACACGACTGAAGCGACTTAGCATGCATGCACGCATTGGAGAAGGAAATGGCAACCCACTCCAGTACTCTTGCCTGGAGAATCCCAGGGACAGAGGAACCTGGTGGGTTGCTGTCTATGGGGTTGCACAGAGTCAGACACGACTGAAGCGACTTAGCAGCAGCAGCAGCAGCTGTCTGTGAGAAAAAGAGTTAAAACTGTTATAAGCTGCTGACATCTTTTGGGTTGTTTGTTACTATAGAAAAAAATATATAGACCAAACTGACTAATGAAACCCCTTTGACTTAGCAGTTGCAGCTCTGGAAATTTATTCTTAGCAATAATTTAAGTGAGGAAACATACAAGATTAGAGATACTTATTACATTGTTACAGAAATTTCAAAAAATTACAACCAAAAGTTAACAGTGATTTCATGAAATGACAGCACATCTATACAGTGGAAAACCATGCAGTCATTAAAAATGGTTATGGCGTGTATTTACACATGTGTACTTTTGTATAGTTACGCATATACATGTCTGTATCTTTATCTGTTTAAAAGTGTCATGGCAGGATATCCAAAATATGGTGGTGGTGGTTTAGTCACTAAGTCATGTCTAACTCTTGCAATCCTGGTGGACTGTAGCCTGCCATGTATCCCTGTCCATGGGATTCTCCAGGTGGGAATACTGGAGTGGGTGGCCATTTCCTTCTCCAGAGGATCTTCCCGACCCAGGAAGTGAACCTGCGTCTCCTGCACTGAAAGCATATTGATAAGTAAAAAATTATATAGCACAAAGTTTCTATTTTAGCAAAATGATTTATCATCAAAAAAATATGCACTGACTGTGTATCAAAAAATAATTCTAGGGCTAGAATCATTATCATAAACATTGAAGACAGACCAAAAAGAGAAGTCATACAGTTGTGCAGGAAAGTGTAGAATAAGAGAAATGCAGTCCTGTTAGCTTTATCTTCTAAATAACTTAGAGAAGGCACAGCAGGACCGCGCTGTCAGTTGTCAGTGCTCTTTCTTCCTCTCCTACTCACTGCCTCTTTGTAAATGCAAGCCACAGATGCAATTTAGACACAGTGCATCTTTGAGCATGCACCTAATGATCAATAAATTGAATGTTGAGTCTGAAATCACCTCCAAGGTAATGTATGATTTAAATAAGAGTATATCAAAATAAACACCCCATGAAGGCTTTACTACCTGCAAAATAGAAAAATTCTGTATAGTTTCTTCTTTATTATTTCCTGTTTACTATTTATTCTTACTTATTTGTTGTATTCCCAAGTTCTAATCTTAGAATCACTAAAGTTACTCAGAACTCTTGGATGAAATACTGATCTGGCTTTTTTTTTTTTAAATCTTCTCAAGTACGTATGGGATTTTGCCAAAAAGTTTGTTCAGTTTCTCCATACATTACAGAGAAACCCAAAGGAATTTTTTGGCCAACCCAATACTTCTGAATTCTATGACTTAATTTTTGATCACATATATCATGACATGGAGGAGATTCCCTTGTGGCTCAGAGGGTAGAGTCTGCCTGCATTGTGGAGGACCTGAGTTTGATCCCTGGTTCGGAAAGCTCCCCTGGAGAAGAAAATGGCAACACACTCCTGTATTCTTGCCTGGAAAATCCCATGAATGGAGGAGCCTGACGGCCTACAGGGCTACAGTCCATAGGGTCACAAAGAGTCAGACACAACTGAACTACTTCATTTTCACTTTCATCATGACATGAAACAATATAGTTGGCTGAATATAGTGCTTGCTCCCATGACTTGGCTTATCCTTATCTGTTTGCCCTCAGTTGCTTTCTTCTCTGGCTTTCTTCTGTATCACAGGAAAGCTGACCCCTCCAAGCTGCAATTCCCTGGCTCCCATGACAGCAAGCTTCTCACTGTGAGTAGCCAAGAGGAGGCACCTGCAAATATTTGAAGGTGAACAAAGGAAAAAATCAGGATACTCCTTTCCTTCCTATTTCTCCTGTGCAGTATTTTTCTATCTAGCTCAGTGACTCCATCATCTTTTGATCAAGTTCGCTGGGTTCCAGATTCCACAGAGTGACTCTGGCTCTGGAAGTCATGTAACATTATCTTCTCGAATTGAAACTGTAGCCTAAGAATATTTGGTGACCTCAGACAATTACCCGGGTAACCAATCTCCAGTATTAAAGACCCTCTATTATGAATAATTAAATCAGCTTCTGTTTTTCTGTTTGCAAGTTGGTGCGAGTAGTAAAAAATCCGCCTGCCAATGCAGAAGACAAGAGAGGTGGGTTCCATCCCTGCTTTGGGAAGATACCCTGGAGGAGGGCCTGGCAACCTACTCCAGTATTCTTGCCTGGAGAGTTCCATAGACAGAGGAGGCTTGTGGGCTACGTTCACAGGGTTGCAAAGTATTGTATACAACGTAAGTGACTTAGCACAGCACAGCACATAAAACATTAGTTATTGACTGTTTAGGTCAAAATATGATTTGCTGTAATGATATGTAATGAGGGAAATTAGATATGATTTGTAGTAATTAAAAAAATTCAGAGACGTTACCTGCAATAAATAGCAAAATTTAAGAAAACCCTTCTCAAGAGCTCAAAATTGATTTTTTTTCCTGGGTGGTCACAGTGAGGATGTGGAAAGTTTCTGCTTATGTGATTCTAAATAGGTAGAACTTCTCTATGTAAACAAATTCAGGCTTGCTTACTCTAAAGGTGCCATTTAGCTATGGCTTGATTTATTACACTTGAGATGGAGATGATCACTTTCCAGCGGTATGAAGGGCAATGCTATCTTAAAAAGGAAGAGAGATAGAGAAACCAGTTTATGCAAGGTCTCAGTTCTCTTTGTGTGGTCTATGCAGATCTGTAAAGGGTTTCACTCTGCTGAGCCTGATTCTGACTTGGCTGTCATCCTGGACCTTGGCTCTCCCTTTCTCCAGGTGGAAAATGAGAACTCTAGTTCCAGCCCATATACTCTACAACACATCTCTGTTTTTAGTCACACCCACATGAGCTTTATTTCCACGTTTCATTCCTGCAGTCTTTGAATTTCATGTTGTAATGTTCTCTGAAAAAGAGGCGCATATCAGCAGCCTAGAGATGTGCCTATCCCTGTACACTTATTTCATGTGATTATCTTTTCTTCAAAATTGTGATAATGTGAAATAAAACACTCTTTACCTAGGTTTGGAAAGACAGTATTGTATAATGGTTAAGAACTCAGGCATGTGGATTCTGACCCTTATTGTGCCAGTTAACCAGTTCTGGGAGTTCAAGCAAGTTACTTCCAATCACTAAGTCTTCATTTCATCATCTGTAAAATAGAAATGAAAAGGCTTACACTACTAAAAGGCATTTGATGAGTGAATCAAATGTCTCATAAATAACTTACAGAGGCACCTGAAACACGTGTGTGTGTGTGCTCTCTTGTCCGACTCTGCGACCATGTAGACTGTAGCCTGCCAGGCTCCTCTGGCCGTGGGATTTTCCCAGGCAATAATACTGGATTGGGTTGCTGTCTTCCCAACCCAGAGGGTAAACCCATGTCTCCTGCATATCCCACATTGGCAGGCAGATTCTTTATCCACTGAATGACCTGGGAGGCCCCTTGGGAAATGGGAATAAATACTTATGACTTATAAGCTATGATGATGATGATAGTGATGGGGATGCCTGTATAACAGAGTTTAACGAGAAAGCTGATTAATATTTTTAATATGAGTTATGTTCTGGTATATTTTAAGTTATTTGCAGAGCTAGCATATATTTATGAGCATATTTCTATACATGAGTTTTTATGTATTTATCCTTTTTATAAAGTCCAAAGAATACTTGGGACTCTCAAAAAAAAAAAAAAAGTTATAGCCAAATAAGGTTCTGTTTTCTTTTGTTTTTCTTAAGCAGGAATCTATTGAAGCACTTGGAAAACAAAGAGTCAGTGCAGTGCTACTTAAAACGTTCAAACTAACCTCGAGATGCAGCACAGACATTCCCCTGTCTAGTTGCAGCATTCTTCTGTGTGTAATAAAACACAGGACAACCACTTTGAGTCATGAAAAGCCTCTTCTCTAAATGCCTCATAGTAGAATAGAAGAGAATGGGCACTTCCTTTCCAACTAAGGATATATTTTCCATCTTCTCCCAGCATGTGTGCTTAGTCACTCAGTCATGTCCGACTCTTTGTGACCCATGGACTGTGGCCCTCCAGGCTCCTCTGTCCATGGGATTCTGCAGGCAAGAATATTGGAGTGGGTTGCCAGGCCCTCCTCCAGGAGATGTTCCCAACTCAGGGATTGAACCTGCGTCTCTTATGTCTCTTGCATTGACAGGAGGGTTCTTTACCACTAGTGCCACCTTCGAAACCCCAAAGTGAGAGTAAAATTTTACTTGCTCAGTCATGTCCAACTCTGTGATCCCAAGGACTGTAACCCATCAGGCTCCTCTGTCCATGGAATTCTTTGGGCAAGAATACAGGAGTGGGTAGCCATTCACTTCTCCGGGGATCTTCCAGACTCGGGGATTGAACCCATGTCTCCTGGCTTGCAGGCAGATTCTTTATAATCTGAGCCACCAGGAAGGGAAGTGAAGTCGCTCAGTCATGTCCGACTCTTTGCAACCCCATGGACTGTAGCCTACCAGGTTCCTCCCTCCATGGGATTCTCCAGGCAAGAGTACTGGAGTGGGTTGCCACACCAGGGAAGACCTTCTTAATCCTCCTCAAATCCTACCTGATTTGAGCAATATTGCTGCCATATATGGGGTCGCACAGAGTCAGACACAACTGAAGCGACTTAGCAGCAGCAGTAGCAGCAGCAGCAGCAACCATCAAAGATCGTACATTTGCTGAGTTCAGTCTGACTTAACTTCATATATTCTGACATCTACTGACCTCTCTTTCCCTGTTTCTTTTACAATTTCATCCTTCTTTACTTGCCTCCTGAACGTGAAAAAATGTAGTTTCCTCAAGTTCTGTCCTCCATCTTCACCTGTCACTCCATGCTTTCCTTTTCTTAGGATAACCATGGGCTTCCTAGGACTGGAAGCCATGGTCTCCCAGGTGGTTCAGAGGGTAAAAAACCTGCCTGCTTTGCAAGAATTGTGGGTTCAATCCCCAGGTCGGGGAGCTCCCCTGGAGAAGGGTGTGGTAACCTACTCCAGTATTTTTGCCTGGAGAATCCCATGGACAAAGGGAGCCTGTCAGGCTACAGTCCACGGGGTCGCAAAGAGTCAGACATGTCTGAAGTGACTGAGCAGACACGAATATCGGATAGCCATACTCATAGTCACCTCTCCACTGACAACTCAAGCTTGTATATTTTAACCTTAATTTCTGAGCCCTGACTCATATATTTGACCAATAACATTTACATCACTATACTTTCTAGGTATTTCAAAATGAACATATCCCAAATAGTACTTGTCATATTCACCCACTCTCAATGGGTTTTTACTTCATTATTTCTTGTCTCAGTGTCTTCCAAAAGCCTTACAAATCAGAACCTCTGTTTTTCTTTCTCCATAACCTTCATATCTAAATCATTATTACATCTTAATGATATTATATTGAAAGTGAAAGTGAAAGTCTCTCAGTCGTGTCTGACTCTTTGTGGCTCCATGGACTGGAGCATGCCAGGCTTCCCTGTCCATCACCAACTCTCAGAGCTCGCTCAAACTCATGTCCATCCAGTCGATGATGCCATCCAACCATCTCATCCTCTGTCATCCCCTTCTCTTCCCGCCTTCAGTCTTTCCCAGCGTCAGGGTCTTTTCCAGTGAGTCAGTTCTTTCCATCAGGTGGCTAAAGTATTGGAGTTTCAGCTTTAGCATCAGTCCTTCCAATCAATATTTGGGACTGATTTCCTTTGGGATGGACTGGTTGGATCTCCTTGCTGTCCAAGCGACTCTCAAGCATCTTCTCCAACACCACAGGTCAAAAGTATCAATTCTTTGGCACCCAGCTTTCTTTATAGTCCAACTCTCACATCCATAAGTGACTACTGAAAAAACCATGGCTTTGACTAGACAGACTTTTGTTGGCAATGTCTCTGCTTTTTAATATGCTGTCTAGGTTGGTCATAGCTTTTCTTTCAAGGAGCAAGTGTCTTTTAATTTCATGGCTGCAGCCACTATCTGCAGTGATTTCGGAGCCCAAGAAAAGAAAGTCTGTCACTGTTTCTGTTGTTTCCCCATCTATTTGCCACGAAGTGATGGGACAAGATTCCATGATCTTACTTTTCTGAATGTTGACTTTTAAGACTGTACAATCTTTGAAATTCTCCTGGCCAGGAAACTGGAGTGGGTAGCCTTTCCCTTCTCCAGAGGATCCTCCCAACCAAGGAATCAAACCCAGGTCTTCCGCACTGCAAGCAAATTCTTAACCAGCCGAGCTGATTCTTTACCAGGTCTTCCCCTACTTGTTCTTGCCCTTGGTACAACTTTCTCATACAAACCAAGCACTGTGGGTTTTTTTTCCCCCAAACTTTTTGTTTTGAAGTTATCATAGAGTCATAGGAGTTTACGGAGAAGTATACAAAGAAGTCTTGTGTATCCTTCCCTTATCCTCCATTAACAATAGCATCTTGCACGACTATAGTACAATATCAAAAACAAGACATTGACATTGGTATAATCCATAGAATTAATTCAAATGTCACCAGTTTTGCACACATTTGTGTGTGTGTAGCTCTATACAATTTTAACACAGTTGTCAGCTTCACGTACCCACCAGCACAATCAAAATACTAAGTGGCACCATCATAAGACTGCTTCTTGTTACCCCTTTAAACCATACCCATCCCCTCCCCTCTATCAAATCCCTAGGAACCACTCATGTGTTCTTCACAGAACACTGCTGGCCCCTTGATCTTAAAGTTATAGCTTCCAGTACTATGAGAAACAAATGTCTATTGTTTAAGCCACTCAACTCAGCCCTGCTGGTTTCATCTCCAGGTATGGATGATACTTCCCTGGGTTGTCTGGTGTCACTGGGCCAGCTTCTGGAAGTGGATAGGAGAGCAGAAGCCATGGGGCCTGGCCCTCCTTTGAGCCTGAGTGGAGGCCAGGGAGACAAAAGCCACTGTGGATGCTGTTCCTGCCAAGGACAGGACTGTCCCTGAAAGCTGGGTGTGCAGTGAGGATGGGGTGGTTGGGGCTTCCTGCTCTTGGTTCCAGTGGATCAGACCAGTGCCAGGTCCAAATGGTGGAACAAGGGCCATGACTCTTCACTGTGTCTGTTGTGCTTTCCTTTCCCTGGTCGTTGGCCAGAAAAGACAAGCTTTTCTTTTGGGTTGTGTTTGTTTGGCTTATGCCTGCAGTGGTTCTGGGCTTTAGATCACTCCTGTGTCTGGTCTCGGAGCATATGGGAGATAAAAAGAAAACCTAGGAAATTTCATCGCATAGCCAGTCCTTGTGTCCTCAAGGTCTATTCCTCCTCCCTCGCCAGTGCTGTTGACATTCTTTCAGCTTACTTTTAGAGTTCCTTCATCATGGTCTAATGGACTTTTTCCTTGGTGTTTTGTTTTATTTATAGAGGAGCACAGAAGAAATTATTGTATAACATCTTGCCCTAGAACAGGAACCAAAATAATCTTTTAAGGAAGTAAATGTACTCAGATTGCTTTACCCCTTATTAGTGTCATAGTAAACCATCAATAGGCTTTCTGAATTCAAGTCATGTGGTCTTCTGTCATTCTGAATACACTATATTCCATTTCTACTCAGATATTTCTCTACTCCTTTCTGCCCTGGACCTTTTTTTCCCATGCTTATTCATGAATTCTTACTTATCTTGTACAATCCAGCTTAAATATTATTTAGTCAAGAAAGTCCTCTCTGACTCCCCATTCTAGGTCAGGTCCTCTTACAATATATACACTGTCCTTTGTTCAGCCATTGCATTGATAATTAAGCTAATGATTATGTAGTTAACTGTTTAGTATCTCTATCCATTGCTAGAATGCAAACCCTTAGGGTCTTGTTCAGTACTGATCCCAACCCCCACCCCCACCTCCAGTACTCACCAAGTGTCTGAATACATAAAAAGTTTTCCTTACTTAAAGTTAAAAAATTCAATATGTATCTGGGATTTTCCATTTTCAGAAAACTTTGCAGTCACCAATTAAACAAGTATCAGAATAGTCCTGAAAGTTTAAGGAATTAAAAGTCACACAGCAGTTAGGACATAGTTATCCTCTTCTCAAAGCTCAGTTTGAAAAAATTCCTCATGCCTACAGGGAGATTTTATAATAAGGATACCTTCCCCCCTCCCTTTTTCATGGTAGGTCAATAATTTTGTTCTAAAGTGTAGCTTTACCTAATTTCTGCCACAGCTATTTATTCTAGTCAGCCAGGCATGGGGCAAGAGCCTGGCAAGACAACAGTGAACGAGATGGACCACAGTTGTTGTTGGTTTGTTAATGAAACTTGGAGTTGGAACACATAGAGATGATCTTCATGGAGAAACCATGAAGACCCACAGCTATGGGGTTTCTTACTTGGGAATTGGTTTCAATTCCTAATATTTCTTCAACTAAAAGGAACAGTTAACAATTATTTCTTGGACAATGAACCATGGAATAAAGAAAAAAATCAGCATTTGAAAGAAAAATGTTGAGATGTCCATTGGCCAGTAATTTTCCCATAAATCTGTAGGGGATTTGGTGTATTTTGTTTGGATTAGTTACTTAATAATACAGGAAGAGGATCTCAAGTAATAATGTGTTGCACAATGTTTTTCAGAAAATCTCATGTTAAAAGTAATGCCACCGCCAATGTAAAGTTGCTTTTATTTCCTCGGCAGAGTTTATAAACTGAATTTTGTTCAAGTAAATACGCTGCAACAGTAGATGTAAGTAGAGAGGGAGTGACAGTTTCCTAGAATTTCCTAACATTAATAAAACAAAACTCCAAATCCTCAAAGGTTGTTGCCATCTTTTCCTCAGTAATAAATAAATTAAACTCAGTTCATTTGTTTGCGAGCATTCCGGTAAAAAAAGTAAATTCTAATGTTTCACTTTTTGCTATTGACATCTGAAAATGTGGTTTAAAAAGATGTTGATGATCATTACGTTTTCTGAGGTTGATATTTTAGATTGTAGACTTTCTGTCTTTTTTTAGAGTTGCTGCTAACTATGGTAAATATTTCATATTAAAAGAAAAAATGATCCTACTTAAGACTGTTATAGCAGGAGAAGGCAGTGGCAACCCACTCCAGTACTCTTGCCTGGAAAATCCTGTGGACGGAGGAGCTTGTTGGGCTACAGTCCATGGGGTTGCTAAGAGTGGGACATGACTGAGCGACTTTACTTTCACTTTTCACTTTCCTGCATTGGAGAAGGAAATGGCAACCCACTCCAGTGTTCTTACCTGGAGAATCCCAGGGACGGGGGAGAATGGTGGGCTGCTGTCTATGGGGTTGCACAGAGTCAGACACGACTGAAACGACTTAGCAGCAGCAGCAGTCTTCTGAATCTGCCATAATCTTAAGCATTAAAATCAGTCAGCTGTTACATGAATAATATGATCATGTTTCTACAATTGAATTGATCAGTTCAGTTCAGTTCAGTTCAGTCGCTCAGTCATGTTTGACTCTTTGCGACTCCATGAATCACAGCATGCCAGGCCTCCCTGTTCATCACCATCTCCCGGAGTTCACTCAGACTCACGTGCATCGAGTCCGTGATGCCATTCAGCCATCTCATCCTCTGTCGGCCCCTTCTCCTCCTGTCCCCTATCCCTCCCAGCATCAGAGTCTTTTCCAATGAATCAACTCTTTGCATGAGGTGGCCAAAGTACTGGAGTTTCAGCTTTAGCATCATTCCTTCCAAAGATATCCCAGGGTTGATCTCCTTCAGAATGGACTGGTTGGATCTCCTTGCAGTCCAAGGGACTCTCAAGAGTCTTCTCCAACACCACAGTTCAAAAGCATCAATTCTTCAGCACTCAGCTTTCTTCACAGTCCAACTGTTACATCCATACATGACCACTGGAAAAACCATAGCCTT
>SJYQ01000387.1:101683-117274 GCA_006410935.1 Redunca redunca | reverse complement strand
TTTCTCTTCTATTATTTTCTAGTATTTCTTCAATTTCCCATGTATCTAATTATATATATTTTTAACCTTTAGAAAAATTGAAATAAAATTAACTTACAAAGTTATACTAGTTTCAGGGGTACAACATAGTGATTCAACATCTGTATGCATTATAAGATAATCATGATAATCTAGCTACCATCTGTACCATAACTTATTAAATATTATTGACCACGTCTCCTGTATATTATGTCCCTACAACTTATTTATTTTATTTTTTAAAATTAATTTATTTTAATTGGCAGTTAATTACTTTCAATATTGTGGTGGGTTTTGCCATACACTGACATGAATCAGCCGTGAGTGTACGTGTACATAACTCAAAGTTCCGCCTCTTAGTGCTCTTCACCTGTTTTGCCCATCCCCCCACACCCTTCACCTGGCAGCCACCAGTTTGTTCTTTGTATCTATGAATCTGATTCTGTTTTGTTTTGCCTTCCTAGATTCCACATACAAATGAAATCATACAGTATTTGTCCCTCTCTGCCTGACTTATTTCACTTGTATGGTACCTTCTGGGCCCAGTCATCATGTTACAGATGGCAAGATCTTATTCTTTTTAATGGCTTAGTAATATTCCATTGTGCATATGAGTGTAAATGTGTGTTTGTGTGTGTCTGTGTATACACACAAATCACATCTTCTTTATCCATTCATCTCTCTGTGGATACTTGGTCACTTTCATATCTTGGGCTATTGTAAGTAATGCTGCAATGAACACAGAGTTGTCTTTATTTCTGCATATTAGTGATACAGTTTTCTTCAGGTAAATAACCAGAAGTGGAACGACCGAATCATATGACAGTTATATTTTAATTTTTTTGAAGAACCTCCGTATTTTTTTCCATAGTGGTTGGAATCAGATTTGTTTTGTTTTTGTAATTGAGTTGTATGAGTTTTTTTAATAAATCTGTATATTAACTCCTAGTTAGATATTAATATATCTTTAATAACAAATATTATATACAAAGTTCCAGTGAGGGCAAATAGTTTTTAATTTACTCATTCCATACATTGTTTTATAGCTAAAGCATATTTTGTCACTCACTATGTCTTTATTAAGAAATAGATATTACAAAAATAATCTCTTCTTGAAACAGTTTTTCACTAACAAGTAGCATTATTTGGATTGGAGCTTCCAAACCTGGCTGTAACCCAGAATCATTAAAACAATTTGGAAAAGGTATAAATTCCCAGGTCTACCTGTGAAGATTCAAATAAAGAAGTCTGAGGTGTGCTTCAAAATCTGTCTTTTTTAATGAAGATGCATGAGTCTGGGAACTAATTTAGAACTTATCATAAAATAAGTTTTAAAAAATTTTTAGTGTATTTGAAGGTTTATCTGAAAATATTATTTTTCTACCTTTCATCATGTTCTTAACATTTTTTTCTTGGAAGTTGATCAAACCTAAAGATATTTGATATTTTCATACTGGCCTTACTGAAATGCAGAAAATAATCCGAAACTCTAGAATGTGTCAGTGTATACCGTATTGATTTGACCACAAAAATAACTTCCTAAGATTGACTTCCTAAGATTAAATGAAGTCAGCTGGTACTTATTGAAATTTAAGTTACAGGCTTAATGGAAGATCTAAAAGGAATTAGTTCCATTCTACCTGTCTTTCTAAATGTTCATTGCATGGAAGTTGGGTTTATTGATATTATTTCAGGTTTGTCATCTGGAGAATGAAAGATCTGATCTTTCCTCTCATATGTTGGATTCCCAAACTCTCCAACTTTCACATCTTCAGTCCTGAGATGCACTTTCCCCAGGGTTTCCATGGTTTCTTGTGTACACATCTGTTCTCAGACTCCTTCCTGTGTCCCTCTTGGTAACAAAAGTCTTTGTCTTCTCCATGTTGATATTCCCAGCTTGGTGCCTAGGATATGGATATTCAACATAGACATGCAACAATACTGCCTCATCTTGATTTCTTTGTTTGCCATTATTCTCATCTCTGGAATACTTCTGATTTTCCTAAGCCTACTTCTAGAGAGTATTGACACCCTCCTGAGATGTGTGGTCTTGTGTTTCCGCATGTGGAAGTTCTTAGAAGACAACATTTTCTGCCATGTCTTTATTTCACCACTGCCTATCATGCCTAGTTCATAGCGAGAACAGATGTTTGCTGAACTGAACTGAATCTTTCTACACTGGAGAACATGTTCTATAACTTTTTCAGTTTAAAAAATAGATATAGTTAGTATGATGTATTGCTTGCAAAATTTACTTGAATTCAATAGACTCAGATGAAAGACTTTTAAAGGTTAAAAATCTTTGACTAAAACAGATTTTATTTTAGATTTCCTCAATAGCATTTTCCTTTAAAAAGCACAAGGAAACCTCAACTTTCTGATTACTCTTTTTAAAATTGATTTATATTTTCTCTTTCAGATGGAAGCAAAGGGCTGACCTGTAGTACGTTCTTTGGAGTAAACGCCTCTTGAGTACCTACAAATGATTAAATATTATTTAAGGGACATGAAAAAGATAGAATGGGAATATATACGCTCCAAATTTGAAGATATATCTTTGTGCTGTGCTGTGCTTAGTCGCTCAGTCGTGTTTGACTCTTTCAGACCCTTTGGACTGTATTCTGCCCGGCTTCTCTGTCCATGGGATTTTTCAGGTAAGAATACTGGAATGGGTTGCTGTTTTCTCCTCCAGGGGATCTTCCTGACCGTGGGATCAAACCCACAACCCCTATGTCTCCTGCATTAGAGGCAGATTCTTTCCCGGCTGAGCCACTGGGGAAGCCTCAAGTATTTAAAACAGTATGTTCTTTTTTCATAATTACTTCTTTGTATTTATGGCTATATTTTAAATTATGAAATAGCAGTAACAGGTAATATAATGCTAGGTAATTAAAAACAAAGTCAGCACGTTGAAGCAATAGAACTTTCTCTGTGTTATGAAAACCAGGAGTCACTAATGAAAAGCTGCTGAAAGAATTTGTAGAACACATGGAAGCCCTGAGCTTCTGGCTCCTTTAAGTTCCAGTTTGAAAACTCTTTATTTAAGGAACATAATTAATCACAACTGTCACGAGGCATTTGAAAGTCGATAACAATCCATAGCAATAAATAAATGGAGAGAATTTCTATTGAGTTAAAAGCTTAGAGACTACTGAAATCTGAAACCAACCAAGTAAGAATGTATGATTATTATCATCCAATACTCAGTTACTCAGTTAACTATTTCAGTAGTGTGGTCTAGTGAGCAGTCTGACAGTACATTTTAGAAAAAAAATTTTGTTAAATGCTTAGATAATCTTACAATAGCTACTGCTTACTTTTGAAAGACAATATATATATTGCATGTGTGCGTGCTGAGTTACTTCAGTTGTGTACTCTTTGCAACTGCGTGGACTGTAGCATGCCAGGCTCCTCTGTCCCTAGGATTCTCCAGGCAAGAATACTGGAGTGGATTACCATGCCCTCTACCAAGGGATCTTCCCGACCCAGGGATCAAACCCAGGTCTCCTAAATTGCAGGTGGGTTCTTTACCAAAGAGCCACTTGGGAAGCCCATATATAATATATAATTGTTAGCTTTAGTGCTAGGTGTCTCTCATTAAATAAAAGCAAATCAATCAAGAACGCATTTTAATTACACTTTTCCAATATGTAAACTTTCAAGAGGCTTCAAGTGCAAGCAGTGTTAGCTTAGAGTTATACCTTATGGGAGTGTAATTAGACATTTAAATTAAATCTTTTTTCCTCAGTATAATGTTCTGGTTGAGTTTCATCTCTACCTGATGAAGTTTATGGCTTAGGAGATATTTTTCATTTACTTTGAAGAGAAAGCATCTTATATAGAGACAAAAGCATCACATTTAAAATATTTACTAGTTAAAATATATTTTGAAGTAGGAATTCTCATCTGGGCAGGAAATTAAATTTCTCCAAATTAAGGACAAATGCTCTTTTAATAGTTGTGTGAATTATTGAAGATTTGGATGTCAAATTCATTTTTGCAAGAATATTATTGAGTTATTTCAATAATTGGAATCACTTGAAAGTGGGAGGAAACCATTTTAGAATAGATCTGCTGGACCCTAAAATCATATAAAAGTTAATGGAAATGAGATTTAATGAATTTTGCTCATTATATTTGTAAACCAAATTGCATCTGCACTGTTTCAGTGTTTAATTGCCTTCCTTGTAGAATCATTTATGTCTTAACATGTAACCAAATTTTCTCCAGAATTTCTAAGTTTGAAGTTAATTATCTGTCATAGTTAGTTACAAAATTATCTCTCTCTATCTTGGTGCTGCTGTAACATCTTCAGAAAATAATGGTGATAGTGAGCAAAGCCTCTTGGCTTTGCCATGATTAGTTATAATCACATAACGGCCAGAATGGCAATATAGTACAAAAGCTTGTGTGGTCAAGTTGTGATGGGCCTGGAAGCTGGAAAATAGTAATCCAAAGACATGCCTACATTTTTGCCTACATTTTTGGTATGTCATGGCAATTCTATGGCATTACATATGCTGACCATTTGAGATGATTACTATATTTTTATTATAAAAGGGAGAAGGAACTTTGGCATTTGGAATGGGGAAAAGATGAATTATGGAGCAATCATTCCTCTCCCACTGGACTTTAGCCTGGGAAATTTCATTTCTAATAAACCAAGCACTGGAAATATTCTAATGTTTTTACAAACTTGGATGTTTACTTGAGATATTTAAATTAAAACTGCATACTTATTACAGATTTTGCAATACCTTTTAGAGGTTATTACTTTCTCTTAGTGAACTGATGTCTGAAGAAAATTAATAGCCAAATAGAAAATTGTTTTGTAAGATAATTCTTAAAACATTCCATTTATGTCATTTGAATTAATTCAGNTCCATTTATGTCGTTTGAATTAATTCAGAAGTTGTTTAAATCCTAGTAGCTCATGGGAACCATCTTTTGTTTACCTCAAGACAAGCCCATTTATGAAAATGTATTGCAGCAGCTACTTTCAACCAGAACTGAATATACCCTTCGTGTTCTTAGACTGATATAAATATAGCCTGAATAATTTTGGATCCCAAATTGTTACATTTGCTTATGATGTATCCATGATTCATACTAAATTCCAGGGGACAGATGCTAGGTCTGTTCTTCTTAGAGAATTTGTGCAAGGCCTTGCAAAATTAGATCCTAATAACTTTTTTAATGGTAATAATTTGTACTTGCAGTCTCATCTTTTTCTTTAATTCTGTGATTCTTTTACTACACGTTGAGTAGAATCTCATAAGTATATTGGAAAAGTACATAGTTAAACTCTCCTTCTAGTGGCCATCCTGGAAATAATGGGCATTTTAAACTTAACTAGGCCTAACTCAACTGAGTTTTCTTGAAACTAATACATATGTGAATTGCATTTCATTAATTTAAATATTTTTTCTTTTAGTTTGCGTCGTTCTAGAATAATTCAAAGCAATTATCAAAATGCATACAAATAAGACCTTAAAATGGGGGAAAGGAGGAAATTAAAAAGTAGACTAACAAATCTGGAAGAATGAAGGTGAGAAAAATAAGATGAAACTAAAGGTGTGATTGGGCCTTCCTTAGTGACTCAGTGGTGAAGAATCCGCCTGCCAGTGCAGTATATGTGGGTTCAATCCCTGGGTCAGGAAGATCCCCTAGAGTAAGAAGTGGCCACTCACTCCAGTATTCTTGCCTGGGAAATGCCATAGACAGAGGATAATGGTGGGCTCCAGTCCATGAGGTCACAAGAGTCAAACATGACTCAACAACTAAACTATAACAGCGAGAATGTAATTAGAAACAAAATATATGCTGAGAGGACATTTTCTAGTAATAGGGATCAGATACATCTTAAATTATCTAGCAGATCATGAAAACACAGAATCATGGTTGGTTAACTATCTCAAAGTGTCTATGCAATAGGAAAATACACTTACCCAGAGTGTTAGTCTCTCAGTCATGTCTGACTCTTTGTGACCCCGTGGGCTGTAGCCATCAGGCTCCTCTATCCATGGAATTCTACAGGCAAGAATAGTGGAGTGGGGTGCCATTTCCTTCTCCAGGGGATCTTCCCAAACCCAGGGATCAAACCCAGGTCTCCTGCATTGCAGGTGAATTCTTTACTGTTTGAGCCACCAGGGAACATGGGGACACTTACCCAGAAGAATAAAGCAATTCTCTAAATTGAATCTAGAGAAATATTTTTGAATTACATTTGCAAAACAAAACAAAACAAAAAAACCACAACTATGGTGTGATGTGTTAAACAATGCTATCCACAACATTCTTTTAATAAATGCAGAAGTGTGTTTCAGTAACCTATTTTTTAATACCCCTCAAAGTGGATTAAAGGCATCAGATCAGAGAATAATTCAGCAAAAATATTGTAAAACAATGTGAAGTTTTCTCACTGTCTGCCTTAATTCATGGTATAATCACAGTTAACTTTCTGGTGGAAAAATATATTTTTTCCTTAAAATCCCTGTATCTAAGAATGCCAATTTTAATTTTAGCACCCAGAAAAAAATTATGAAAAGGACAGAGAAGTCGCTGCCATTGGGTCCACAAAGACTGGCAAAGAAAAGCATACAATTAAAACAAAAAATAAAAAGCCCACATCTTAATTTGAAGCACTTATGGACCCTCCCTTTACTAATGAACAATGGACAATCTGTTATTAATACCCAGAGCACTTTGGCACAAAATTTAATTCAAAGCATTAGAGGTCTTTGCTAATTCCCTGCTTATATTTCAGGGGTACTAATATGGCTTTCAAGACACTAGAGTAAACTGATTGATTTCAGGGTTGAATTTACTTGCCTTGAGCACTGAGTTTAAATTGTCTGGGTTTGGGAGAAAAAGAGAAACACTGGAAAAGATAAAGTGACATGGTTGTGCTAAGTTGCTATGGGATTCTGCTTCATGCTCAGCACTCTCAAACATCACTCAAGCCTGACTAGCTAATTTAATGAACTTCAAATGCCTATAATTACTCTTTATTGAGCCATAATTATGTGCCAGGCATTATGCTAGGTGCTTTACAATGCTTTTTATTGTTACCCATACATCAGCTTGAATAGTGTCCCCCTAAAATTCATGTCCATCCAGAACCTCAGAACATGACCCTATTTGAAATAAGGTCTTTGCAGATGTAATTAGTTAAAATGAGATCATACTGGATTAGGATGGACCCTAATACAATGTTTGGTGCCTTTATGAAGAGAAAACGGACACAGAGAAGAATAGCAAGTGGCAGCAGAGGCAGAAATTGGAGAGGTGACATCTACAAGCCGTGGTACCCCAAAGATTGCCAACAAATAATCTGTAGAAGCTGGAAGAAAAGTGTTGAAAAAAAAATGTACACAATGTGAAAGTTGCAAGTTAAGTTTTATTTGGGGCAAAATGAGGACTGCAGCCAGGAATGAGGACTGCATCCAGGAAGGTGGCATTTCAGATAGCTCTGAAAAACTGTTCCAAGAAGTCAAGGGGAGGAGCTAGAATATATAGGAGTGTGTAACAAAGGTCAAGTAGTTGGGACATCAACAGATTATTGTAAATTAAAGAAATCAGATATGTCAAGGTAAGGAATTTAATGCTTTTGTATGTATGGAGAGATTCAAGAGTCTGGGCTCACTGGAATCATTCCTTTGATATGCACCTCAGCTATCTGGGGCCACTATCCCATGTTTTCACATCCAGAGTTTCCTTGGGGCTCACCATAGGAAGTGGCTGCAGTCTGATGGCTACTAGATGGCAGGTATTTCTTTCCAGATTTCCCTCAGGACTTATTTCCACCATCCATAGTGGCTGCAATTGCTGATGACTATGACATCCTTTGTTTACTGACATGGCAGGAAATGTTCCATTCTCAGAAGTGTAGGATGGTTTCTCCCTCATAGCCTTTAAAAGGACTGACCCTGCTAGTACTGTGATTTTAGACTTCTGGTCTCCATGACTGTGAAAGAATACACTTTAGTTTTCCAAGTCACTAGTTTGTGGTAATTTCTTTCCTTCTACTTTAGGAAACTAATACAATTCATATAAACATTTCAAGGTAAATGTCTCTGTCTCTTTTCAACAAATTAGAAAACATTGGCAGAGGAGATCTCTCCTAGAATTCCGTCATTCCCAGTATCCTATAACAGATTATTCTGAAAACCTAATGCAAAATATACACTTTCTTTGTATTGCATAGTCTTCTAATATCTTTAACTGATTTTAAGCCCTGTGCTCACTCCATTGTCTTTTAGTCAAGCTCATTAAACAGTATAGCGTGATGATTAGGTGATCTTACAAATATAAATTATCCAAAGAGTTTATGATAATTGACCACAAACACCTTTTTATTCCAAGAGAAACTTCTTTTGTTATTACTACCTTGCCAAAACCTGTGACCTAGTGGATAGCCAAACGGAGATAGTTTTGGTGATTTATAAACCAAAAGAAATCTTTAATGCTTGATGGAGGGCAAGTTAAAGATATTAGAAGACTATGCAATACAAAGAAAGTGTATATTTTGCATTAGGTTTTCAGAATAATCTGTTATAGGATACTGGGAATGACAGAATTCTAGGAGAGATCTCCTCTGCCAAAGTCAAGAAATCTTGGATGAGCATGGTTCGGAAGATAGGAATCATAAACGTCACAACAAAAGTTGGGTTATCAACATGGACCCTGAGTCACGTGTAGATCATGTGCAGGGTAGAATAGGAGAAACCAAGAAGACAGGTTTGACTTTACTAAAGGAGCAAAATGGAGCATGTGGCACTCAGACAAGAAGTCACAAGAAGGAGGTGGTCTGGAAAGGGATGTGTGAACACTATCTGTATGAAGGGCATTCCATCTCTTAGATTTGTGTTGAATTTGGAAGGTGAAGATAGCAAGGGAGTGGGGAACATCAGGGTCAAGAGATTCAGGATAGATGGGCAAATGGAAACTAAAACAGACTAAATCTATGGTAAGGAGTCAAATAACAGAAATTTAAGTTCATAAGAACAGAGAAAGAAAGTCCATTTTCCATTCCCTTGCCAAGATGTGAGATTTTGATAGAAATTAGAGGTTGTTTCACATATTTAAGTTTCCTTCATCTGTAGAATTAATACCTTACTTTGCAGTGTGGGTGAAAGGATTGTTTCTAGGCTGGCAATGAAAAGCATTTAGCAAATTTTAGTTCTCTTATCGTGATTGCATAGTATCCCAAGCTACATACAGCTCTTTCCAACTGAAATCTCAATGTCAGAGATAAGAATGGTCCACTTATTTATTTATTTATTTTTGATACCCTTCTTCTTAGCAAATGCTGTAGGAACATTTCTCAAATGAGTAAAAAAACATATGAAAGCCAATAAATTTTGGTATACAAAGAATTATGCTTGCTTTGGCCTCCTCATGCAAAGAGTTGACTCATTGGAAAAGACCCTGATGTGGGAGGGATTGGAGACAGGAGGAGAAGGGGACGCCAGAGGATGAGATGGTTGGATGGCATCACCAACTCGATGCACATGAGTTTGGGTGAACTCTGGGAGTGGGTGATAGACAGGGAGGCCTGGCGTGCTGTGATTCATGGGGTCGAAAAGAGTTGGACATGACTGAGCGACTGAACTGATAGAGATAAAAGATAAAATCAAGTGTCTATTTTTGAGCAACACATGTAACTTTTTGTGGGGACAAAAACACATTAAAAAAACACCAGAGCATACTGTGACAAATACCAAATTGTAGTAGGTACAGAACACCGTGGAGGAAATGAATGTTTTGATTCCCCTGAATGTACTTTTTTTCTTCCTCTGATGGTTTGTTGATGTTATTTCCTACATAACCACAATCCCCACTTCTAATCTGTTTTTCTAAATCTTATCCTTCTATTAAACACTTTTTTATTAAATACTAGCTTCTCCAAGAAGCCTTCTTGATTTCTTACAACCTGATAGAAACCTTACCATAGCACTTCAGACATTTTATGTGAATTATTTTATATCTTACAGTTTATTGTGATTTTGGCTTACTTCCATCCCAAACCTTAGGGTCTTCAGAACAGATTTCAATCTATTTTGATAATATGTAAACCCCTAACAGCTCTAACCTTGATACTTCATACCCAAAAGTCAATGTTTTTCTTTGGAAATCCTTGAAATAAATTTTTGGTATGGTTTATGGTTATTCAAGATAAGAAATGGATTTCATTAATTTATCAGCAGATGAGGTGAATAAAACTGTTGGAGAAATTGAATGCAGCTAGTGGAGAAAAGTCATGCCTAAGCTTCTGGAACAAAGGAAAACAAAAACTATTCGAAGCTGAATTTCTTAGTAGTGAGGTCAGACAGAATTCATCTACCAGGAAAATGAAAAAACCCTCATTGTTTGCTACTTGCATTGTTAAAACTCTTAATATGACCCATTACATTTATCCTGAGAAAATTGTTAGAATTAACTAAGTAAAAGTATTTTAGGTACCTTTAGAATTTTTTAGCAAATGTTGCCTGGAGAGTCCCAGGGACAGAGGAGCCTGGTGGGCTGCCATCTATGGGCTCGCACAGAGTTGGACACGACTGAAGTGACTTAGCAGCAGCAGCAGCAGAATTTTTAAAGATATTTTAGAATTTCTTTTGGAATATTGGGCGAGACTTCAAAATGCTTCAAAATGTTGAGACTAGATTTTTTTTAAGGCATACATTGTAGCAAAAACAATGTTTTTCCATTTTTATTTATTTATTTATTTTTACTTTACAACACTGTATTGGTTTCGCCATACATTGACATGAATCTGCCACGGGTGTACATGAGTTCCTAATCCTGAACTCCCCTCCCACCTCTCTTCCCATACCATCTCTCTGGGTCATCCCAGTGCACCAGCCCCAAGCATCCTGTATCTTGCATCAAACCTAGACTGGCGATTCGTTTCTTACATGATAGTATACATGTTTCAATGCCATTCTCCCAAATCATCCCACCCTCTCCCTCTCCCACAGAGTCCAAAATTCTGTTCTTTACATCTGTGTCCTTTTGCTGTCTCGCATACAGGGTTATCATTACCATCTTTCTAAATTCCATATATATGTGTTAGTATACTGTATTGGTATTTTTCTTTCTGGCTTACTTCACTCTGTATAATAGNTTAGAACTGATTCAAATGTATTCTTTTTAATGGCTAATACTCCATTGTGTATATGTACCCCAGCTTTCTTATCCATTCATCTGCTGATGGATATCTAGGTTGCTTCCATGTCCTGGCTATTATAAACAGTGCTTCGATGAACATTGGGGTACATGTGTCTCTTTCAGTTCTGGTTTCCTCAGTGTGTATGCCCAGCAGTGGGATTGCTGGGTCATAAGGCAGTTCTATTTCCAGTTTTTTAAGGAATCTCCACACTGTTCTCCATAGTGGCTGTACTAGTTTGCATTCCTACCAACAGTGGAAGAGGGTTCCCTTTCCTCCACACCCTCTCCAGCGTTTATTGCTTGTAGACAAAAATTTTTTTAAATTTAAATATTTTCTAATTATTTACGTGTTATATTTGTTTCTTAGTATGTGGTTCAGTTACTAAATGCCAATAATGTATATATTTACTCCTGAATTCTTAAGAGAAATATGATAAGGGAAAATATTAACATAAGGAAACAGATATGAAAGGTGACAGATGGAGAACTCAAAGGCACATATATACACACAAAATCCATTGTTCCTGTGTAATTCAACACTTACGTCAACTTAAAATATACTCACAACCTAAACGTTGAGAGTTACATTTTATTTGGTGGGAATTTTTAGGATGTCAAGCCTGGGAGATAGCATCTCAAGTAACCCTGAGAGAACTGCTCTGGGATGGCAAGAAAAGAAACCAAATTATATAGAAGTTTTTTCCACAAAGGGCAAGTAGTCTTAACATCAAAACTGAACCGAAAGTCATTCAGTTGTGTCTGACTCTTTGTGACCCCATGGACTATACAGCCCATGGAATGCGCTAGGCCAGAATACTGGAGTGGGTAGCCATTCTTTCTCCAGAGGATCTTCTCAAACTAGGGATCGAACCCAGGTCTCCATCTTCCCAATCCAGGGACAGAACCCAGGTGTTCTGCATTTCAGACAGATTCTTTACCTGTGAACCACCAGGAAAACCCAAGAATGCTGAAGTGGGTAGCCTATCCCTTCTCCAGTCGATCTTCCTGAAGCAGGGATTGAACCAAGGTCTCCTGCCTTGCTGGTGGATTCTTTACCAACTGAACTACCAGGGAAGCTCTCAAAAGATATTGGTCAATTAAAGAAAACCAGATAATCCAAGTTAAGAAATGTAGCTCTTTTCTACTATGGGAAGATAAAAAGAATTGGGACTCACTGAAATCGTCCTTTTCATATGCATCTCAGCTATCTGGGGGCAGTATCCTGTGTTTTTCACATTCTCAGTTCACTTACCATAGGGAGTGGCTGCAGTCTGACAGCTGTTAGATCACAGGTATTTGTCTCCTTTTGAGTGCCTTTAGGGCTCCCCAGCTTACATTGGAAGACTGGTATTGCTGATGACTATGACATCCTTGTTTACTGATATGTTACTTATATTTCAACTCTTATAATCATCTTCCCTCTATTCCTCATCAAGTGGGCAAATGTTTGAATTTCAAATTCCTCAAATCCTCACAATCATCTCCCTCTTTTTATAAACTTCACTCAAATCCTATGATGAAATGATAGTTCTAGATGGTAGTTTATTTTAAATGTACTCTGATAAAGCAGGCTTCCCTTGTAACTCAGTTAGTAAAGAATCTGTCTGTTATGCAGGAGACCTGGGTTCAATTCCTGGGTCAGGAAGATTCCCTGGAAAAGGAAATGACAACCCACTCCAGTATTCTTGCCTGGAGAATCCCATAGACAGAGGAGCCTGGCAGACTACAGTCCAATTCATGTGGTCATAAGGGTTGGACACCACTTAGTGACTAAACCACCACAACCACCTGATTAAGTGTATAATCATACTCTCATGCTATATTAAAATGTGTTCATCTATTTTGTACATTGAATTCCTAATTTCTTTCAAAGTAGCCCCTGCTGAAAGATTAAAATGATCATTATAACTCTAATCTTAACATTGATTAGTAAAATTCAGTAGTACCTCATGAAATGTTATATTCTAGAGGAAGGATTAGTTTGAATATGAGATAATTTCAGTTTAGTCTTTTTAATCTACAGTCTTATTTTCTTGAGCCACCACAAAATGCTTTATAAGTAGGAGCTTGCGAAAAAAAATATGGGCTCAGGTTCTGCTGAGAGAAAAGAAAATGGCTCCCTGGGAACAGAACTTCAGTTGTGGCTTGACTCCTATCAGGGGCCAAAGCAAATATGAGCCCACAGAATGAAGAGGGCTGCTTCCGGTTTTGAATTGTTGTTGCATTCACTGTAACATAACTCATTGTTCACGAAGCAAGACGTAAACTGTTCAAAGGGACTGGATGCGTTACTTATTGGAACTAGGCAAAGGGCTTAAAATCCGAGCTATTTCCTTATGCAAAGGATTGACTGTACTATTCATTTTCTGAGATAAACATCCTTAAAATTGTTGGCAATTTGCAATATGTGAGCAGTGTACTTTTGGATTTGGGGATGCATAGCTGTGGTTTTGAATTCTCCTTCTGTTGCTTAGGTGTATATCCTTAGACAGTTTTGTAAATCCCTCTGAGTCCCAATTTCCTTATCTTTGAAATCACTAATGTCTGTCTTCTTAGGGTTGTTGCGGAGATTTAAAATGAAATGACATAAGTAAAATCTTTGGTGGACTGTGTGGGAAGGGCCACCAAAAGGAAGAGGCACAGAAAGCAAGATTGTAATGAGCTAGGAGATTGTAATGCCCTTTTAATGTGCTCTCACTGAACCCCATACAAAAATTGATTCTGAAACCTACTTAGCAAACCCTGCATTTGGCTTATCTCTCTATGTCAATGGCGAACTTCTTAAAGGAAGACACTGTCTTTTTTTTTTTTCCTTCTTTTTTATTTCAGAATTTGACACAGTGGCTGACTCAGTTAGTTTTGATTAAATGTTTGTTTGTTAAATGAATAATAGAATAGCCTCAGAGATACTGTGACCTGAGAAAGATTTTGTCACCAGAGGCAGTGAAGTCTTCAGACAACTGATCCATGGATAAGCCACAAACTATTGATCTCAAATGCTCTTTTACCAATCCTAAATTAATATTAGAACTATTTTTTAAAGTACAGATTTCAAGAAATGATGATCTGTGAATCTGTAATTTTAACAAGCTACCTAGGTTATTCTAATATGCAGTCAGATTTTTCTTGTCAGTTCTCAAGCTCTTGGCAGTCTTACTAATGACTCAACACAAATTTAGTATTAGAGTGCCCAAGGTCAACTAGCCAGGTCCCACCAAGAAGACTGAGAACAGCAGGGGCTAGCAGGAAAGGGAATTCTGAGAAATCTAAGCAAGCTTGCATGCAATAATGATCTTGGATGGTACTTGTCAAACTTCTCTGATTATCTAACCAGGACAGGAAATCAGAATAAAAATCTGAAAACAGGCTGGCAGGGTTGGAATTCTATTATCACTTGGAATAACAATATTTTATACCTCAGTTCCTCATCTATAAAATAAAGATAATCATATTTCTACTTTATAAGGTACTAAGAAGACTAAATGAAATAATTATGTAAAGCACAATGCTTGGCATAACTGTGTGCTCAATTCATACTACTATTACCTTCTTCACCAGCATTGATAACAAAACCATTATCATCCTTTCAGGATCGAACAAGTCCTTCTTCATGAAGCCTTACCTGATTTTTCCAGTTCATAAATATTTAAACCTCTTTGAAGCACCTTAACAAATAAATTATGAAACAATTTTAGCATCTAGTTTATACTCTCTTGTATAATGATGTTTTTCAGTAATATTTTCCTATCTTATTCTTAGATCTTTGTCTTTTGAAGCAAAATATATGCTTACTGACAATCTATAGCAAAAACCTCTCTTTTGGGTCAGAAATACAGTCAATTTCAAAATCACATATTAGATGAACAATTATATTCTAAAAAACAATACCAATTATGGTCAATTCCCACTGGAACATTATAGAACATCATCAACAACAATCAAAATGGAGGTAATTATTGTCACTTTGTAACTTGTGCTTGGAAAATTAATTCTAACCATTGAAACACATATAATATGCTTTGGTTTTAAAAATAGGCCATACACATGCTTTGAGGTCAGACTTCTAAACACTAGTTACGTTTTTGCATTTTTCAAGAGAATTCTGTATTGGAATTTTGGATTGTGCAAATATGAGACAAAGTTAAAGCTGAACATTCAGAAAACGAAGATCATGGCATCTGGTCCCATCACTTCATGGGAAATAGATAGGGAAACAGTGGAAACAGTGTCAGACTTTATTTTTGGGGGCTCCAAAATCACTGCAGATGGTGACTGCAGCCATGAAATTAAAAGACGCTTACTCCTTGGAAGGACAGTTATGACCAGCCTAGATAGCATATTCAAAAGCAGAGACATTACTTTGCCAACAAAGGTCCATCTAGTCAAGACTATGGTTTTTCCAGT
>SJYQ01000387.1:62802-93259 GCA_006410935.1 Redunca redunca | reverse complement strand
CCAGTCCATTCTGAAGGAGATCAGCCCTGGGATTTCTTTGGAAGGAATGATGCTGAAGCAGAAACTCCAGTACTTTGGCCACCTCATGCGAAGAGTTGACTCATTGGAAAAGACTCTGATGCTGGGAGGGACTGAAGGCAGGAGGAGAAGGGGATGACCCAGGCTGAGATGGCTGGATGGCATCACTGACTCAATGGACGTGAGTCTGAGTGAACTCTGGGAGTTGGTGATGGACAGGGAGGCCTGGTGTGCTGTGATTCATGGGATCGCAGAGTTGGACACGACTGAGTGACTGAACTGAACTGAAACTTACACTTGGCCAGTGAAAAATTGGGTTATTATTGGTTTAACATGTGACCTGGAAGTGTTTCCTGCTATGGCTGGAATAGGTTTCCTTTCCCGTTGATGTTGGGTTTGGCCACAGGAATTGCTTTGACCAATGGAGTGTTAGTGGAAGTGTAAAGGTTATGAAAGGCAGCATATGTTTCCCCTCTCTCCCTTTCTCTTTTGCATTGGCCCGAGGAGAACATTTCCAAGTTGTTTTGTCCTTTAAAAAATAATGAGGATACATATAGAGTAAGTGTGGAGAAGGAAATGGCAACCCACTCCAGTGTTCTTGCCTGGAGAATCCCAGGGACGGGACGGGGGAGCCTGGTGGGCTGCCGTCTATGGGGTTGCACAGAGTTGGACATGACTGAAGCGACTTAGCAGCAGCAGCAGCAGCAGCAGCAGCATAGAGTAAGTGAGCTCAGACTGCTAATTGGAGTGAAGTGGATGATCCACAGTTTATCTTTAGGCCAAGAAGTGATAAATGAATACTTCTTGTTTTTGGTCAGTGGAAACTTTAGAGTTGTGTGTTACCTAGCCCTACCTTAGCACTAATTGACTACTATATGGTCCCACTCAATTATCTTGAATGCAGAATTGACTTTTTTCCAAAGCTGTTCAGATGATTTACCGTTTAATCTCTTAACATGTCTGTAAGGTCATGAATATGATAGTCTCTCTGTACATTTATGGAAATTTGTGGACTAAGAGGCAAAATATCTTTTAGCATTAAATCTGGTATCTTAACATAATTTTGTATGTTATTCATAAAGCTTGCTGTATATTTCATTGTATTTATTTTAAAATATGGAATACGAATAGACTGGTTTATATATACTTTATCTCTGTTATAGCATTTATGAAATTTACTTCTAACAGGCATAGTCCTCCTCTTGAGCCACATCTGCTGACATCAGATAATAAAACATTCTCAGAAAATTCTGAAAATTCCAATTCCTTGAGGTCTGTCTTCATTGGAAGAGATCTAGAGTATTGGTTTAATTATGTTGCTGAAATATGGGGTTAAAGTGATGGGAGGAGCTCTCCATTTTCTGCAGTGTTTACATGCATAGCCTTAACTAGACAGCTTCAGCTTTCTCTGCGTATGTAGGGCTGAGATATGCTGAAGTACAAAAAAGAAAAAAAAAGTCTCCAGAATAGAAGATGAAAGAACAGAGATGCTTATTTCTGTCTCATAGTTTAATAGTAGTAATAGTTTTAAAGTGACTCATCCTGGAAGGGACAACAACTCTGATCCTCATGGTTACTGGTGTAATCAAGTTTCTTCTGAGATATAACTCTGCTATCAAATAGAACACCTTTATGATGTCATAAGGTTAAAATTAAGTCAGTGACATGCTCCACTTTCTAGCAGAGTGACATCAGACAAGATACTCTGGAATGTCAGTTAGTTGCTTTATCTTTAAAATGAGAACTGAAATACTCATCTTGGAGAGTTATAAAATATAATGGGCTATTTAAGTACTTGAAACACTGGCTGGCACATCCTGAGCACCTAGTCAGCACATCCTGTTGCAATTGTAGTCACCATAGAGGTTCTGTATCATAATGGCAGGGGATCAGCATTGATCTGTAGGTACTATTCAGGCTGTTGTTATTTTTGAAATGAACTTGAGATCTAGATTTCCACTTGAATAAGACCCTCAGAAGGAACTTTCGCTTTCTCACACCTCTACATGACTGCTCCTCACACCATGCCCTGGTGTGGTCCAAGCACATATGCTGTGTCCCATATTGCAGGAGTCCCCAGCCTTTTTGACACCAGGGACCAATTTCGTGGAAGACAATTCTTCTATGGACAGGGTGGGATGGTTTCAGGTTGATTCAAGCACATTGCATTTGTGTACTTTTATTACATTAGTTCTATCTCAAATCATCAGACATGATGATCCATTAGATCTTGGAGTTTGGGAACCCCTGCCATATTGGATTTGGTCAACTGGAGCCTCCTTGGACCCTCACTTGTTCTCACAGCCTGATTTCTACCAGTGTTGCTCTTCCCTTCTCCCCACTCCACCTCCACCCCCAACCTGGCCGCCTCTAGTGGTACTAGAGATGCACAGTGCAAGCCATATAATTCTCCACCAAATATTCATTTGAGATTGTTCATGAAAGAAGAAGATTCATTCCTGCAGAGCCTTAAGAGCTCAGCTTAGTCAGCCCCTGACTACCCCATAGAGTTCTGTGGTCTGAGACATCACAAAGTAGGCCTGAGGACAGCTTTACAATTAGCCTAGATAGGAGCTAGCAAACCCAATTTGGCTCCAAACATACTCTGTCTTGCCTACTCCCTAAGGCATACCCTACTCTAAGACAGTAGAATGGATTTCATCTTGGTTGCTCATGAAACTGCCATCCTCAGTGAAGATCCCAAAATTTTCCCTGAAGGTTTCCTGGCTGGTATGACCTCATGGTCTCTGGTGAGTGGAGATTACCTTGTATTTTTGCTGCCTGAGTGTAGTAAGCATATTCAAAACTGTCACCTTCACCTAACATACTCACTAGAACTGCACTGACCAATATGGTATTGGACTACCTGTGGCTACTGAGATCTTTAAATGTGGCTAATTTGGAGAAGACTCTTGAGAGTCCCTTGGACTGCAAGGAGATCCCACCAGTCCATTTTGAAGGAGATCAGCTCTGGGATTTCTTTGGAAGGAATGATGCTAAAGCTGAAACTCCAGTACTTTGGCCACCTCATGCGAAGAGTTGACTCATTGGAAAAGACTGATGCTGGGAGGGATTGGGGGCAGGAGGAGAAGGGGACAACAGAGGATGAGTTGGCTGGATGGCATCACTGACTCAATGGACGTGAGTCTGAGTGAACTCTGGGAGTTGGTGCTGGACAGGGAGGCCTAGCATGCTGCGATTCATGGGGTCGCAAAGAGTTGGACATGACTGAGCAACTGAACTGAAACTGAACTGAATCTTAATGGAGATGCACTGAAATTTTAAATATATACCAAGTCTCAAAAGATATGCTTAATATGAAAAATATTAAATATCACTAAATAATTTTTATATTGATGATGTCGAAGTATTTTGGAAATATTGAATTAAATAAAATGCATTGTTAAAATTAATTTCATTTGTTTTTCTTAAATGCAGTTACTAGGAAATTTAAAATTACATATGAGACTCATATTTCCATTGGACAGACTGCAGCAGTTTCTATGGGCTCAAGCCATGTGGGAATATAAATTTCAACTCTGTCTATGTCCCAATAAAGTTGATTTATATGTCCACATTAGACAAAATATAATTAGAAAAGCAGAACCATTAGGAGTTATATTCATTCATTCATTCATTCATTCACATATTTATATTAAGGGTTTTATTACAGGGGTTTGACCTTCCACAGTTGTGAGAGTTGATGAGCAGGCACAGTGAGGCTGTTGTCTTATATCTGATCCTGAAGCTGGAAGTCCACAAGGAAAAGGGAGATGTGTGGAAAGTGGAGTTGAGCAGGGAGAAGCTGGAAGCCATAAGCATCTGTTCTTATTCTTTCACCTCCATGGCCTGGGTTTCCTGGAAAAACTGGGGCCTTTTTTCATCCTGGAGCTAGCTACACATGCACACACACACTTTGGAAAAGCAGAGAAATCAATGGAAGAAGTAGTTGTTTCAGACTCAGCCCCTGTTTCACAACAATAAGATGAGCCAGAGGATAAGTGAAGATTTGTATGACCTGGGAAAATGGTTGCTGCTTTTCTTCAATCCTCCAAATCTGAGTTTGTCTGTGGCTCACCACCTGTGGATACATAAAGGGATAGGAAATCACTGTAGCCAAGTGGATACAATATAAAGCCACTGCAGTGTCTCCTCAGGTGTGTCTTTTAAACAATGCTTATGATCCATCCTCTGTGCATAGTGGCATCAAGTATATAGGTATATCCTCTCTTGTCTTTCTCTTCTCTTTGTGCAGGTGTTGAACACATTTGCATTTGTCTTCTTGGGGTATCTCTGTTGCTGTTTCTTTGGGGCCCATTTCTTTCTCTGACTTTCTGTCTTTCTCTTCCTATGTCCTCATCACTTGGTCTCTTGCCTGTCTTCTTCATTTTCTTCCTATTTTATGACCAAGAGACTAAATTTCTTTTAGCCATTTTTTAGTCCATTTAGTGAAGATATTTTTGTGATCTTTATTCCTAATGTTCAGATAGACCACAGGGCAATTTGGACTTCCTTCTAGAAAAAAATAAACTTTAAAAGAAAAGTTGAATGGGCCCAGATTAATGTTTCCTATAGGTAAATAGCCTGGAGAAATAGTCTAATCGATATTAAAAGTAATTGATTCCAGGTTTAATGGATGCCTTCAAGCAGCTCTGACAGACCTTGCCTCACCTCTGCCACCATGCCGTGTTTGACCAGTACTCCAGCTGGTTGTTAAAGAATATCTATCACTTCATTTCACTGTTTTTCATTTTCCAGGTTAAAGATTGCTTCATGCATGGCAGAGCAGATAGCCACCTCTAAAATTAAGGGATCTCTTGGAAGTTTTCTTTTCCAAAGTGTTTTCTAGAGATCTTTTAAAACCATCTCTATTTCTATGACTAAACAAATTATTAGACATATTTCTCATGTGGATTTTCTTATTCTTTGTCTCACTCCCCTGTGGACTAGATTAACAAGACATTTTTCTTCTGTAGCCTAAAGGCATGGCAATTTGGGTTTGGAAAGAGGGTAATTTGGAAACCTAACACCTCCAGAGATGCTGGAGGCATTAAGTAATAGGGAAGATTTGGACTTGTTGGAGAACAGCAGGGAACAGTGGGATACGTGAGTGGAGAAAAAGAAATGTTAGAAGACAGGCAAGATGGGAGAGCCCAAACACATTTTCTCTGCTTCTTAGCTTAACTGGGACAGACCTGCTGCTGCTGCATATCTTCAAAAAAAATCTCACACCTGAGTTTGTTATGAGTTAGAGATATCTTGCTATCTATGTGGGTTCAGGCTGTCTCTGGGCAGGAAGGGGTAATGTTCAGGATGGAGAACCATTCATGAGAGCTAACCCTTTCTCTCATGGGCATATAAATTCACCTACACTGGACACCCATACCTACTTACAATTGGAAAAGGTTGAAGGACCACAATAACATTGATATCTGACATTGTTACAGAATTCTAGATTTTACAGAATGTTTTCACGTACATGGTCTCAGAATGAAGAAAGCAAGAGTCGGTGAGGACAATCAGGAAGAGCTGTGGAGAGAGTGAATAAGAAGACTAGAGAATATATAGAGATTTATATAGGGGAAAAAGTGCCTGTGGGTGGGGACTAGTGAAAAAAGTAAACATTGTAGGGAATGGCAGTTAACTGAAAATACCTGGAACCTTATCACTTGTCTATTCAAACAATGACTATTGTTTTCTGTAAGTGCTTTTTGGCATCTTGAAAGGAGATGCAGCAGATTGGCGAGTGCCAGTATGTCACAGTCTAGACTCCAAAGTTAGTTAAGCACATTTGGAAGAAATTAGTGCCAAGATGTCAGCAAAGGACAGCTCTGAAGGCTGCTTTTACTTAGTAGTCCGTATGAACTGCGGACTAAAAAAAACTTCAAGCCCTGAAGGATTTGGAACCCTGAAGGCCCACGTGTATTTCATTCAGCTCTTTGGCTCTGGGGAAGCACAGCTGAACAGCCCTCATGCTGTCACCTCATTCAGCACTCAGGATCCGATGGCCAACTAAGAGTCCAACCTGACCTCACTGACACAGCCAGGACTGTGTCAGAGGACTCAGGACGGACTGACTTGTCAAGTCTGAGAAAACAGTTCTATGGGTCTCTCTACTGCATGCCAGAAAGCTGATACCAAGAGGGAGAAAGACCAACCACCTGTGCTCTTGAAGGACCGATCCCACTTCGTTCCTTAGTTCCTTTCGTGTTGATTAAATGCTTTTTTTCCCCACCTAGTTTATCATGGCTACATCCAAACTAAGATGCTTTTGATCTTAGCAGCAAAGTTGCTTTTTCTTCTCTTTCTCTTCTCGTTGCTGCTCTCTCCAGCATCTCTTTTCAGGCATCCTTAATAAGCATAATTGGAGTGTTCAGAATAGTAGGCTTCGTGAGACTTTTCAGATTTGCTGTGATCTTCTCTATAGCATGGCTCTCCCTGATGCAAGGAAAAAGACAATAAAAACCTCATGCTTTCAGACCTGACTGCCCCTTAATAGAGGCATCATAAGTGGGCTTGTATTTTCTCATTTTAAATGGGAGGTGATCTTGTTGGGTTGTCTCCAAGTCTGCTTGAGTTTTGATAATGTGTGATGGAAACAACTTTAATGCCTTCTGTAAGAACCCACAGATTTTCTTCTTGTCATAAGCATGTTTCTTATCTCTAAATTACTAGCAGATTGGCCCAAAGTTTTGGAAGCTTTCAAAACACGAAGATGAAATTTTATTCAAATACGGAGAATTTGGGGGTGTCTCTTACAATAGGTCACTAAATGGTATCAGTGCACAGCTTGTCCCTGGCTCAATGGTAGAGTCCATCAGAAATGTGAGATACCTGGGTTCGATCCCTGGGTTGGGAGATTCCCTGGAGGAGGGCATGGCAACCCACTCCAGTATACTTGCCTGGAGGATCTCCATGGACAGAGCAGCCTGATGGGCTACAGTCCATGGGGCTGCAAAGAATCGGACATGACTAATGGACTAAGCACAGCATAGCTTGTCAATACGAATAAGGGGATGGATTTGAGAGGATGTGGAAAATGTAGGGTGTGCAAAAGCTGTGATGCAGGGATGAGCTGGAAAATGATGGCTTCTCTGTCCTGCCTGGTAAGTGTCTAAGGCCAGGGTATGTGGTGTCAAAGTGGGAGGCGCCTATAGACTGTCCTTGCAAAAATGTGTAAAAGTTAGGTCATGTGAAGCCTGGGAATCTGAAGACCCTGTCCAGAGACAGATTGCCTTACTTGCTGGTGGGCTAGGTCCAGAAGCCTGCTAGGGCCAAAAGGATGAAGATTATCAGAATTATATTCTTTTTCAGTTAAGTACTCCAAGAAAGGAGCTCTCAGTGGAAGCTGATCTTATACAGTAAGTCCCCTACATATGAACAAGTTCTGTTCCAAGAGTGCATTCTTAAGTTCAATTTGTCTGTAAGTCCAACAATGTTAGCCTCGGTACCCAACTAACACAATAAAGGGGCTCAGACAGCAAAGAATTTGCCTTCATTTCAGGATACCCAGGTTCCATCCCTGGGTTGGAAAGATTCCCTGGAGTAGGAAATGGCTACCCACTCCAGAATTCTTTCCTAGAAAATTCCAAGGACAAAGGAGCCTGGCGGGCTACAGTCCATGAGGTCACAAAGAGTCAGACATGACTGAGCAACTAGCACTGTACGGTAATGGGTTTATAATACTTCTCACACAAGTAATACATTAAAACAATAAAATAATAAAGAAAATATTTTAAATCTTACAGTACAGTACCTTGGAAAGTATAGGTACCGACTACATTACCATTGCTTTTATGCTTGCTTTTGGACATCCTGGGCTTGAAAGAAACATACCGTGCTACTCTACTCTGTACAGTGTTGTGCTATGCTTAGCCACTCAGTCGTGTCCGACTCTCTGTGACCCTATGAACTGTACCACCACCAGGCTCTTCTGTCCATGGGAATTTTCCAGGCAAGAACACTGAAGTGGGTTATTACCCTCCTCCAGGGGATCTTCCCATCCCAGGCATTGATCCCAGGTCTCCCACATTGCAGGCAGATTCTTTACCATCTGAGCCACAAGATAAAGCCATGAATACTGGAGTAGGTGGCTTGTCTCTTCTCCAGGGGATCTTCCCAACCCAGGAATCAAACAGGGTCTCCTGCATTGCAGGTGGGTTTTTTACCAGCTGAGCTACAGGGAAGTCCCACTCTATAGAGCACTGGACAGTAAAGTACACAAAAGCACAAGCATTTATAGCGGATGTGCATGTGACGATATACACCAGACACATGAACTAACCTATGTGATTGAACATGTGAACGCATGTTCACATCTTTGAAAGTTGGCAACTTCAAGGTCCATATGTAGAGGACTTACTGTAAACTACATTGCTTAGAATAGACATCTGGGAGATTTACACTGCGTTTCACTTTAGTACGATGTCATGAGTTCCTTTGATGTGACACATTATGTTGTGTCTTCAGAAATGCTGGATTAGGTCATGTCTACTGGCTAAACTCCTTTCATTGAAAACTACAAAGAGAGTAAAAATATGCATAATATTATTTTTCTGCCATCTCTTTATTTTCACTATACCAAGGAACAATATATGATTTTAACCTGGTAAGACTGCGTGGGGACTAACCATTATTTCAAGGACAAACCAAGGATTTGGTTTATATGTTCAGTCTTCTATCATGCAGTTTAGTGAGGAGACACAAAAGTAAACTGAGTAGGCATATTCTTGAATTATTTTGCCATGTTATCCATAATCATATTTTGTAATTATTTGTTTTTCCTGTAACCATGCTCATTATACAGCCCTTGAAAAGTACAGAACATAATATAAAATATTACCAATAGTTTCACCAGCAGAGGCCATCACTATTAACATTTGGAAACACTTTTCTGTGGTTGTTTTCCTTGGCTCTGTAAATCATATTATTAGCAAAAAAATTTTTTAAATTTAAAAACCAGGCATGATTCTTATTTCCTCTTATTAAAGAGGGCTGTAATAATCCAGCACTGATTCTCAGCAATGTTTTCAATAGACCAAACTTGTCTGCTGTCTCTAATATTGTCAGCTTTGCCCACTTGTCCACTCCAAGTGCCTCACTTGGGATTGCCTCAGGCAAACCACCCCATTTCATCTCATCAGCTACTGGTCCTCTCTGTCTTCTCTTGTAGCTATTCATTCATCCCCATCCTGTACTCCTGTGCTAAATTCAGTAACATGTACATATTCAAATAGGGATTTCTCAAATACCCAGAACCCACTGATGACAAAACTTGTATGTGTGATCTACCGATGACTGAGCCGGAATGAAAGGTCCCCATTATCCCAACCATGTTGTACTTAGAGTCCTTAGTTGAAGCTACATAAGGGCTGATTAGAAAATGTTCACTTATTGGTGCTTCAGAGAGGTTCCCATCGCCACCGCCCCCCCCACCCTCTGCCTTTCTCTTTCTGCTTTAGCCTTAAATGTATAATTTATTTATGAAGACATTTTACTCCTATCTAAGAATCTACCTATTTTCTCTTATTTCTCTTCCAAAAAAATATTATCTTATCTTCTAGCTGGATCTCTATATGCCCTATTCCAGTGAAGGAATTTAGCTGGGATCATGCATCAAGTGAGACTATTCCACAGGAACAAAGTTTAATGAACAAACTTGGAGTCATCCTTGATTCCTCTTTATCTCATCTGCTAACCTCACGTGTACCCTTTCACACTCACAAGCACACATACATGCACACCCACACCTGTACTAATCCACACATGCACACCCCTGATCCACCAGCATGTCCAATCAGTTAAGATTTCAAAACATCTCTATAATTTAGCACAGTTTTCTGTACTTACTATCACTGTCCTTGTCCAAGCTCCTGACGGGAAAAATTGTGAAATACTTAGAAATGAACAAAAGCAAAAAAAAAAAAAACCCAAAAAACCAGATGTCTTTTGAGAGTAATTTTTCTGGTTATCTGTGACTTTTATAGTCTTTGAGCTATTTTACAAGTTTTTTAAATTGCAGAAAACCGATCGTAATATAAATGATCTTGTTCATATAAATGTAATTGATTATTGCCCTGTGGTTATGGGCCAGTTTTGCATCTGCCTTATTTGAAATTCATTTGTGAACTTCGGAGTGCTTATACATATGTCTTTTTTTTTTTTAATACAAGACTTAGTTTTAATATGCTGTGTACATGAAATAGGAATCTAGGGACAGATGATTGAGAAAATAGAGGCTCTATCAAGTTCTAGAAAGAAGTCAGTGAAAAAGATGGTATGTTTCATGATGACCAGTGAGTCAGGTGGAGGTGTGGATATATCCAGCAGTAGGAGCCTGTAAGGACATAGTGCCGATATTGTTATAACCACTCTATCCCTTTTTAAAGATTTAAAAAAAATTAGGATCATTTAAAAAGTCTTTATTGATTTTGTTACAATATTGCATCTGTTGTTTTGCTTGCGTTCTTTTTTTTTTTTTTGGTGGTGAGATATGTGGGCTCTTAGCTCTCCGACCACACCTCCTGTGTTGGAAGGCAAAGTTTTAACCACTTAACCACCAGGGAAGTCCCTGGACTGTGAGGGAAGCCCCCATTTTTATCCACTTGTCAGTCAGATGTAGTTAATCATAGTTTCCAGACTCTTGTCTTGAGAATTAGGTAGAAATTTAATACTTACTTATTTCTGATCTCATCAATATAGTGACTTTGTGGGTTTCTAGAATATCATATGTATGTAATTTTTAATGCTGGGCTGGTATAGAATGAGTGAGTAACTTGTATGTCAATATAGTTACTAGAAAGAGAGATAAAGATGATGACTTGATACACTGATGACAGTAGAACTAACGGAGAAAATAAATGTTTTGAGAGTAGTTTGGATAGTAGATAACATATTTAAAAGCAGAGACATTACTTTGCCAACAAAGGTCTGTCTAGTCAAGGCTATGGTTTTTCCTGTGGTCATGTATGGATGTGAGAGTTGGACTGTGAAGAAGGCTGAGCGCCGAAGAATTGATGCTTTTGAACTGTGGTGTTGGAGAAGACTCTTGAGAGTCCCTTGGACTGCAAGGAGATCCAACCAGTCCATTCTGAAGGAGATCAGCCCTGGGATTTCTTTGGAAGGAATGGTGCTAAAGCTGAAACTCCAGTACTTTGGCCACCTCATGCGAAGAGTTGACTCATTGGAAAAGACTTTGATGCTGGGAGGGATTGGGGGCAGGAAGAGAAGGGGACGACCGAGGATGAGATGGCTGGATGGCATCACTGACTTGATGGACGTGAGTCTGAGTAACCTCTGGGAGTTGGTGATGGACAGGGAGGCCTGGCGTGCTGCGATTCATGGGGTTGCAGATTCGGACACGACTGAGCAACTGAACTGAACTGATAACATGGGAGAGATTGAAAAGGAGAAAGGTGAAAATGGTCATGTCTAATACTTTTGGATACATGGTCAGGAAATCTAAGCTCCAGGAAACTTCCACTTGCTCATGGATTTGCTGGACCAAACTGCCTAGAATGAAGGGACAGAGGCCACATCAATAACACTTTCTATGTAAGGTGGCTCAATTCCATCTTGCAAAATGTGGCACTCAGTAAGTTCTTTTAATTAGGGCAACAAACCTCTGAGATTTCCTGATATTTGGCATTACTGAAACCAATTAGATTTTTCATGAAACTAACTGGAAACCTGTTTAAGTTCTTTGAGATTTCTTCTTCTATATAACAGTTTCTTCCATCCCTGTCACAGAAAAGATATTAAGGCATTTTGTATGAAAGTGGGAGAAATGGAAAAATGAGAGCAGCTGCTCAAAGAACGCTGCCTCCTCCTCATGGCACTCAAACAATATTTCCACAAGTGTTATATTTCAAAGGAATTTATATCTAAAGGAAATTTACTGAAATGTTTATGTGTTTCCAACAAGCCTCATCTTCATAAGCCTCCGTAAGCCTCAACTGAAGCTAAATGTAGCTTGTAGGAATTATAAGCACAACAGTACTTTACATATTACTGAGACTGACTTTGAGATTTGAAACTCCAGTGTGGCAAACCTAGGGGAAATGACTTAAGGCAATCATAGATGGGGCAAGTATCTCTTATTTATTGCATATAAACAGTTTCACATACAGACCCTCAAATCTAATGACTGAAAACGAATTTGGCTAATTCCAGAGTCTAGCCTCACAATGATTATGTTGAACATTCCTAGAATAGAAAAATGTTAAGTAGAAAAGTGTTATAGTCATGAACAAGCAGTTTGTAACACAAACCTAGAAGTTGGAAGGATCTGTGCTTTTGCCTCTGCCTAGAAATTATTGACTCTTTTAGTCTAGGTATTCTCATGAGATGCCTTGTCTATGTAACAAATATTTACTCATCTTTCAAGAATCAGTTTTAGCATCACCCATATTTTGACACTAAAATATTACTTGCAATTATTTGAACAAAGGACTGGTGATAGTTAATTATGTGTTAAGTTGGAAAATATTTTAGGATGAGAAACATTTAAATCAGCGATATTTGAGTAATCAGATGACCCTCCATAATTTGGGTGGGCCTTATCTAATTAGCAGAATGACTGAACAGAACAAAAAGACTGGCCTGCTAGACTGTGAATTGATCCTGAACTTGACTATCTTGGGTCTTCACCTGCTGGCCTTCAGAATAGAACTGTACCAATGACTCTCCTGAATCTGGAGCTTCTCAGCCCACCCTGCATATTTTGTACTTCCTTGACTCGATAATTCTGTAATATTCAGTTCAGTTCAGTCGCTCAGTCATGTCCGACTCTTTGCGACCCCATGAATCGCAGCACACCAGGCCTCCCTGTCCATCACCAACTCCAGGAGTTCACTCAGACTCACGTCCATCGTGTCAGTNAAGAATACTGAAGTAGGTTGCCATTCCCTACTCCAAAGGATCTTCCTAATTCAGGGGTTGAACCAGGTATCCTACATTGCAAGCAGATTCTTTACCATCTGAGCCATCATTGATTAACATTAATCGATGTTAATCTTTTGATTAACATTAATTGATGTTTGTCTTTTTATTAACATTGAAATTATTTTCCTTTATTACAGTTGAGGTGCTCCTTTTTGTCTCTCAACATTCATGTGCATGGATTTCTCTTATACAGTCTTTTGCACTTTTTAAAAACAGTATAAAAAGTGTATTTTGTATCATCTCCAAATATAAGCATATACTCACATAAATACTTAAAACTAGGAGAAAATTTTCACCAAGAAATACTTATTTAATCTTTAAAGACACCAACTTAGAGTTTTCAATTTCTATTGTTTCCAAACTGTGTAAACTCTAATACTAATTCTCAAGTAGAAAGACCTGCTGAGATGTTACATATTTTTGTTCAGTGTCAACAAACTTTTCAACCATAATTTTTACATGAAGAACAACTCACTTATTTCAGAAAATTGGATTTTTTTCTATATTTTCCTTTTTACCAAGATCATCTGATCTCTTCCCTGAGTACAGGTGAGGCCACAGATGAACCAATCTAAATAGAGGAATTTACTCAAGTCTGATGGGCAAACACTGATTTCATGATCACAACCTATTTTACTATTAGTTCTTTTTCTTCCAGTTTTGTCAGTGGGTAGGAAAAATAAAATATTCCTTTAACCTGGATTTCTTGTAGAACTTACAAGGAAAAACATTTTACTTTATAAATGTTCATAGACCTCTGTATGGATATATGGATATATCTGTATATATGTACAATTGTTTAATTATAAATTTCCTATAAAATTCTTTTCCTCTCTCCTTATATCTCTGCTTATACTTTTATATTTTAAGAGCTCTTTATGTATATGTGTGTATGTGTGTATATATATATATATATATATAAAGCATATGTATGTGTATTTCTTAATTTTATAATAACCACAATGACAGTATCTATAATTGAAGAGTACTAATAAGAAAGTCATTTTGAAGTCAGTTGAAAGAAAAAGTAAAACTGGGTGTTGAGATAATTTAGTAAGTTTTTGCATTAGTCTATAAGAAAAGGTTGTGAAATGTAAAAGAGCAAAGAGGAGACACTAGAAGCTTCAACAGAGTATTTTCCAAAAATTTAAGTTGGGTAGTTAATTTATTGCCCATAAGAGGTGGTGCTGGCAATGCTGACTATAAATTAGTGTCTATTGCCTTGGAGGAAGGTACTGCCAAGTAGAAAAATGGGAATTGGTACAAAGAACAGTTTTTTTGGAGGGAATTGTCGACATGGGAGATTTAAAAAGTATTAAGAAGCAGAAAAAATTCCCATAACCCTAGAGGGCAACTGATACCAAGATTTTAAAGTTTATATTTTTAGACCACTCAAGATCTTGAGATATTATTTTCAGAGCTGAGATAGTATTTTAAGTACAGTTTTTAAACTGTTAATAAAATTTTAAATTAATAGTTATTAAAATATGTGCAGAATAGTCTTACTTACACATACCATTTCCTCACTTTTGGATGATGTCATTCATTTCAATTTGCTGTTATTGTTTTTTTTTAATCAGTGTAATCTGAAATATTTTTGTATATAAACTTTAAATTTCTGATTATTACCTAAAATACCATCTCAAAAATGTTATTATTGCAACAATTATGTTTGTCTTATGCCAACTGTCATGTGGCTTCTATTTCTCAGAAGAATTATGTCAGTATGTACATTCTCAAGCAATGTGTCAGAATTCATGTTTATCGCAACTTCTACATTGAATACTCTATAAAAAAAGACAAAAGCAAAAAAATAAAACTTTGCTGACAGGGTGAAAAATGAAATACCAGCATCACATTGTTGCCTTGTTGTTGTTTTTTTTTTTTTTTTACTTATTTTAGTATCTATTCAAATAGTTTAGACTTTTAACATGGTGTTTGTGTGTATGTCTGTGTGCACACATGGGTTTGTGTACAAACTTTATTTATTTTGACTACTAAGACAGTATTTTTTAATCAATTGTGTTTTACATGTATCGATTCTTTCTACTTTTACTTTATTAGTATTTTTGCAAATCCAGGTCCCCAAGTTTGTTTTTTAAAAGGGTCATGTTTCAATATGCTGATTTTATGGAATTCTTTGTTACAATTAAAATAATCATCAAAGAAGTGAAATAATAGGAGCCTCAGGGGATCCTTGGGTCAGCAAGGGAGCACTGGGCATTTCAAGTTACATTAGAGACAATAAGAACATTTTTTAAAAAAGGAAGGATGCCAAGGATAAATACTGCCCATGGGTTACCAAGAATCTAACAAGCACTTAATAAATATATGTTGTCTGCCTGATTCTAAATGCTGCCTGGGATATGCCTTATATCTACCTCTTCTCCAGTCAAGATGTAGCAGTGAATTTCTATTCTTCAGTGAAGGCAAACATTCCTGTAATTCATGTGTGTTAGTCATGCAGTCCTGTCCAACTCTTTGGGACCTGTAGCTCACCAGGCTCCTCTGTCCATGGAATTCTCCAGACAAGAATATTGGAGTGGGTAGTCATTCCCTTCTCCAGGGATTCATTGTTGTTGTAGTTCAGGTGCCTAGTTATGTCCAACTCCTTGCAACCCCATGGACTGCAGGATGCCAGGCCTCCCTGTCCCTCACCCTCTCCCAAAGTTTTCCCAAGTTCATGTCCATTGCATTGGTGATGCCATCCAGCCATTTTGTCCTCTGACACACTCTTCTTCTTCTGCCCTCAACCTTTGCCATCAACAGGGACTTCTCTAATGACTCAGCTGTTCACATCGGATGACCAAAATACTGGAGTTTCAGCTTCAGCATCAGTCTTTTCAATAAGTATTCAGAGTTGATTTCCCTTAAGATTGGTTGGTTTGGTCTCCTTGCTGTCCAAGAGACTTTCAGGAGTCTTCTCCAACACCACAGTTTGAAGGCATCAATTCTTTGGCGCTCTGCCTTCATTACAGTCTAGTTCTCACAATCTTATGTGACCACTGGGAAGACCATAGCCTTCTTTGACTATATGGACCTTTGTTGGCAGAGTAATGTCTCTGCTTTTCAACACACTATCTAGGTTTGTCATAGCTTTCCTGCCAAGAAGCAAACATATCCTAATTTCATGGCTGCAGTCACCATCCTCAGTGATTTTAGAGCCCAAGAAAAGGAAATCTGTCACTGCTTCCACCTTTTCCCCCTCTATTTGCCATGAAGTAATGGGGCTGGATGCCACGGTCTTAGGTTTTCTTTTTTTTTTTTTTTAGTATTTAGTTTTAAGCTGACACTTTCACTCTCTTCCTTCACCCTCATCAAGAGGCTCTTTAGCTCCTCTTTACTTTCTGCCATTAGAGTGGTTTCATCGGCATATCTGAGGTTGTTGATGTTTCTCCCACCTATCTTGATTCCAGCCCTGCATTTCTCATGATGTTCTCAGCATACAGGTTAAACAAACAGAGTGACAGCAGACAGCCTTGTCATACTCCTTTTTCAACCTTGAACCATCAGTCGTTCTATACGGGTTCTAACTGTTGCTTCTTGACCTGCATACAGGTTTGTCAGGAGACAGGTAAGACGTTCTGGTATTCCCATCTCTTTGAGAGCTTTCTACAGTCTGTTATGAGCCACACAGTCAAAGGCTTTAGCATAGTTGATGAAACACAGTTCGATGACTTTCTGGAATTCCCTTGCTTTCTCTATGATCCAGAAAATTTTGGCAATTTCATCTCTGGTTCCTCTGTCTTTTCTAAGCCTGGCTTGGACATCTGGAAGTTCTTGGACTGCATAATGCTGAAGCTTGGCATGCAAGATTTTAAGCATGACCTTACTAGCTTGGGAGATTAATGCAATTGTTGGATAGTTAGAACATTCTTTAGTACTATCCTTCTTGGGAATTAGGATGAGGATTGACTTTTCCCAGTCCTGTGGCCGCTGGGTCTTTCAGATTTGCTGACATATTGACTGAAACACCTTGATGGCATCATTCTTTAGGGTTTTAAATAGCTCTACTGGAATTCCATCACATCTACTAGCTTTATTAACAACAGTGCTTCCTAAGGACCACTTGACTTTACACTCCAGAATGTCTGGCTCTGGATGACTGACCACACCGAGGTAGAAATCTGGTTCATTAAGATCTTTTTTGTATGGTTCTTCCATGTATTCTTTCCATCTCTCCTTGATCTCTTTAGTGTCTACTAGGTCTCAACTGTTTCTGTCCTTTATTGTGCCTGTCTTTGGGCAAAATATTCCCTTGATATTTCCAGTGTTCCTAAAGAGATCTCTAGTCTTTCCCCTTCTGTTGTTTTCTTCTAGTTTTATGCACTGTTCATTGAAGAAGGCCTTTTTGTCTCTCTGTTCTATTTTTTTGGAATCTGTGTTTAGTTGGATGTACCTTTTCCTTTCTCCATTGCTTTTCATTTCTCTTCTTTCTTTAGCTATTTGTAAAGCCTCCTCAGATAGCTACTTTGCCTTCTTGCTTTTTTTTCTTTGGGATGGTTTTGTTTTATGCTTCCTGTACAATATTATGAACCCCCATCCATAGTTCCTCAGGCTCACTATTTACTAGATCTAATCTCTTGAATCTATTTGTTACTTCCACTGCATATTCATAGGGGATTTGATGTAAGTCATACCTGCCTGACCTACTGGTTCTCTCTGCTTTCTTAGTTTAAGCCTGAATTTTGCTATGAGAAGCTGATGATCTGAGCCACAGTCAGCTCCAGGTCTTGTTTTTGCTGACAGTATACAGCTTCTCCATCTTTGGCTGCAAAGACTGTAATCCTTTTGATTTTGGTATTGTCCATCTGGTAATGTTCATGTGTAAAGTCGTCTCTTGTGTTATTGAAAAAGGGTATTTGTGTGTTCTCTTGGCAGAATTCAGTTAGCCTTTGCCCTGCTTCATTTTGTTCTCCAAGGTCAAACTGGCCTGTTACTCCAGGTATCTCTTGTCTTCCTACTTTCACTTTCCAATCCCCAATGATGAATAGAACATCTTTTTTGGTGTTATTTCTAGGAGGTCTTCTAGGTCTTCATAGAACTGATCAACTTCAGACGTATAACTAGGTAAAACTGAGAAATCTTTCTGATTCCCTACTTTGAGTCCAAATGGTTACCACACTTAGATAAGCTTTAGTGGATCATGTCCTTAGCTATAACAATGGTTTTGACCCTTTTTTATGTAGTGTTTGAACTTGCTGACAGTCTTGTTTCTTCACATAACACAGAAGCAGGAAGAGGAGCCATTGTTTGTTTGTTTGTTTGTTTTTTGACTGAGTAATACTTTAAAAATAGTACCTCCTGGGTAGATTAGGCAAAGTGATGGCTTAGCCAAGAGGCTTCTTATTAAAGCAAATAGATTTGTTGTCTCTCCTACATTGCACTATATCTGAAAGAGATAAAAGCTTTGTCTCCAATGGTCATATCTACTTATAAACAAACTCCTCTTCTAAACCTAATGGAAAGTTTTGTTTTTTAATTATTTTATCTTGAGTATAGTTGATTAACAATATTGCATTAGTTTTAGGTGTACATTAAAGTGACTCAGTTATACATATACATATATCTGTTTTTTTACAAATTCTTTTCCCATTTAGGTTATTTAGGAATATGAACAGCATCCCCTTGTTGGACCTTGATGGTTGTCTATTTTAAATATAGCAATATGTACATGTCAATCCAAATTCCCAATCAACAACCCCCTCTTTCCACCCTGGTAACCACAGTTGACTCATTGGAAAAGACTCTGATGCTGGGAGGGACTGGGGGCAGGAGGAGAAGGGGACAACCGAGGATGATGGCTGGATGGCATCACGGATTCGATGGACGTGAGTCTGAGTGAACTCCGGGAGATGGTGATGGACAGGGAGGCCTGGCATGCTGAAATTCATGGGGTCGCAAAGAGTCGGACACGACTGAGTGACTGAACTGAACTGAACTGAACCATAGTTCATGTTCTTTAAGTCTATGAATCTGTTTCTGTTTTGTAAATAAGTTACCTCTTTTTTTGGTTTGCAGCTAGTTAGCTTCCTACTGTATCCTTGCAATGGCTTTTCCTTTGTGCAAATGTTTGGGGGCAGAACTAGGAGAAAGGAAAAGAGATGGTGGGGGAGAGAGAGTGCTCCATTTTCTCTTCCTCTTCTTGTAAGACACCAGTTCTATCGCATTAAGCCTCTCCCTGCCAGGGTGTCAAATTATTCAAACAAGCCAATCACATCTTTCCATGATGAGCAGAGTTTACTCAGTTCTTTTGTTACTACAAAGTTTGCCTCCCACAGATCTTGCTTGTTTACTCACTTCCTGAGTGTAACCCTCCATGTCATCCTGCTTGGAACATTATGTCTTCTCTTGTGCTTTAAGTATATGAACTGCTGTCTGTCCCATCGGTCTCATGTCAGATGTTGTGTGTTTAGTCCTTTCATAACCCTAGAGCAGGAACCCTTCCCTTACTAATGGGGTAAAGAGGAGGTGATCAAAATAAAAAAGTATAATTGGTGATTGATTCATTGTCTTCTCTTTGCTTGTGTGGTAGGATATTCCTAACGTTATACATTTGTATTTGTCCTGTTGTCTCTATAATTTCTTTCTCCATCCTCTGGTTTTTATTTTCTGGAATAAACAAAATAAATATTCTCAGGAATATTTCAAGGCAGAAAGCAATAGACATTGGAAATCATACTACTTCCTTATGTTCTGTGAAAGCCTGAGCCATGTAGTTGAAGAAAGTGATNGTCGCAAAGAGTCGGACACGACTGAGCGACTGAACTGAACTGAACTGAACCATAGTTCATGTTCTTTAAGTCTATGAATCTGTTTCTGTTTTGTAAATAAGTTACCTCTCTTCTTGGTTTGCAGCTAGTTAGCTTCCTGCTGTATCCTCGCAATGGCCTTTCCTTTGTGCAAATGTTTGGGGGCAGAACTAGGAGAAAGGAAAAGAGATGGTGGGGGAGAGAGAGTGCTTCATTTTCTCTTCCTCTTCTTGTAAGACACCAGTTCTATCGCATTAAGCCTCTCCCTGCCAGGGTGCCAAATTATTCAAACAAGCCAATCACATCTTTCCATGATGAGCAGAGTTTACTCAATTCTTTTGTTACTACGAAGTTTGCCTCCCACAGATCTTGCTTGTTCACTCACTTCCTGAGTGCAACCCTCCATGTCATCCTGCTTGGAACATTATGTCTTCTCTTGTGCTTTAAGTATATGAACTGCTGTCTGTCCCATCGGTCTCATGTCAGATGTTGTGTGTTTAGTCCTTTCATAACCCTAGAGCAGGAACCCTTCCCTTACTAATGGGGTAAAGAGGAGGTGATCAAAATAAAAAAGTATAATTGGTGATTGATTCATTGTCTTCTCTTTGCTTGTGTGGTAGGATATTCCTAACGTTATACATTTGTATTTGTCCTGTTGTCTCTATAATTTCTTTCTCCATCCTCTGGTTTTTATTTTCTGGAATAAACAAAATAAATATTCTCAGGAATATTTCAAGGCAGAAAGCAATAGACATTGGAAATCATACTACTTCCTTATGTTCTGTGAAAGCCTGAGCCATGTAGTTGAAGAAAGTGATAGGGTCTTAGAGGATGGAATTGTTTGGAGGCTGGCAGGGGTTGAAAGAGAGCTACTGATTATAAGGTCTTCAACTTTGAAGTTCACCTGGAGACTCTGGAACTTAGCCTTATTGCCAACCTCAGAAAATATTCCATCCCACACTCTCTTAGTGTGACACGGAGCAGCAGCCATTGGTTTAGATGGGCTATGTGGGCTTGGATCAAAATGAAGAGGATAGCAGCCAGAATTGCTTCATGTAGTTGGACTGACCAATAAGTAAGTGGTCAATGTCTATTTTGAGTGAAAGTCTTACAATTCTACAGAAATGATAAAACAATAAAAGAAATCTTTGATGTCACCAAAATAAGAGATTATATATCCAGTGAATGCAAGTCCAAGAATTAATGTGTGACCATCAACAGTGGTAGTGATGAATGGTAGGATGTTGCAAGGTGAGGCAGTTTGCCCAGAAATCTAGTTTTGGTGATGCATAGAGTTTCCTGTTAAAATAGGTATCACTTCCTTTGTAAGTAGGAAAACTTCTGTGGTTCAAGTGACGGGTAGTTGGAAATATTACTTTCTTTTTTCTTTTTGGTAAAGGAATATATGGTATAGGCAGGAGATACTCAGTCCAGAACTTAACCTCCACAGAAGCCAAGTCTGCTAATTGACAGAGAGTTACTATTTGTTACTATTTTGAGATGATCCTTTCTTGGTTTTGAAGGATCTTTTCAGACAGCAAAAAGAGCTAACTAAACAACTGTAGAATTCCCAAAGGAATGCCCCAGACAGTGTTTTCCCTAAAGCTCCTAACTCCTGTATCTACCTTGCTAACTTGCTAGAACAGTAGTGTAATGAGGTGAAAATCACTCAGTCATGTCCAACTCTTTGTGACCCCATGGACTGTAGCCCTTCAGGCACCTCTGTCATGGAATTCTCCAGGTAAGAAATATGGCGTGGTTAGCCTATCCCTTCTCCAGATCTTCCCAATCCAGGGCTCGAACCCAGGTCTCCCACATTGCAGGCAGATTACCATCTGAGCCACCAGGGAAGCCCAAGAATACTGGAGTAGGTAGCCTATCTCTTCTCCAGGGATCTTCCCGACCCAGGAATGAATCCTGCATTGCAGGTGGATTCTTTACCAGCTGAGCTACCAGGAGTAGAATTAGTGATTGCAAGTGGGCAATTAAATGCTCTATTATAAAAAGGGAAAACTATATCAATAGTTTAGGTTTCAAAGCCATTAGGAAATTTGTTATAGAGTGAGGTCCACATTTTGACATGTATTTGATGAATTCCCTTTCTGTCTTTCACTGTGTTATCTGCAATGTTTGTGAGTATGAAAGGTTGCTTTTGACCTCCATCATTCCCTGCCCCTTCACCTCTTCACATGAATTACTCCCTGAAGTACTCCTCAAAGTCTTTCTAGATTGGGGTTCCTCAAATTGTAATCTTCGATGGTGCTCATACAAGTGTGAAAAAAATGTGACAATTAGGATGGTTATCTAAATTTTAAAAAAGTGTGTTTCTAGAATATGCTGAAGGTGTAAAACCTAAAAATTCATATGTTTTGTAGCTTCTAGATAATTTAGTAGTGAAAAGTGAAAGTAGTGGATGAGGAGTCAGAAAACCTGGGTTCGGGTTCTGGTTTCACCAGTTCCTACCAATGTGACCTTTAGTGTATTTTCTGAGTTTCATTTTCTGCATATATACAATAGAAATTCAGTCTCTGGTTTTCTAACATCACACTTTATTGTGGAAATGCGAGAAGGTAATGAATGTCATGCTTAGGAGAAAACTTAGACGGCATATTAAAAAGCAGAGACATTACTTTGCCCACAAAGGTCTGTTTAGTCAAGGCTATGGTTTTTCCAGTAGTCATGCATGGATGTGAGAGTTGGACTATAAAGAAAGCTGAGTGCCGAAGAATTGATGCTTTTGAACTGTGGCATTGGAAAAGACTCTTGAGAATCCCTCGGACTGGAAGATCCAACAAGTCCATCCTAAAGGAAATAGGTCCTGAATGTTCTTTGGAAGGACTGATGTTGAAGCTGAAACTACAATACTTTGGCCACCTGATGTGAATAACTGACTCATTGGAAAATACCCTGATGCTGGGAAAGATTGAAGGTAGGAGGAGAAGGGGACAACAGAGGATGAGATGGTTGGATGGCATCATCAGCTCAATGGACGTGAGTTGGTGTAAACTCTGAGAGTTGGTGATGGATAGGGAGGCCTGGCCTGCTGCAGTCCATGGGGTCTCAAAGAGTCAGACATGACTGAGCAACTGAACTGAACTGAATGAATGTGAAGATGCTCTGTAATTAGTGAAACAATTTATAATTTTAAATTATTATAATCTACTCCAAAATTGTCCTTTTACAAATGAGGAAAGCAAACTCTTGGTTTATTACTCATCCAAGTTCAAATAAATAACTCTCATAAGTAGACAGTTTTAGTATAATATTTCAGAAGCATCCTACTAAACCTTCTGAATACTTTCCACTCTAGATGGTGCATTCTATCCCCTAAATCAAGCACCTCTGTTTATGTTAAAAGTAAGTGAAAGATCTATCATTTTTACTGTGGTTAAATATGTATTTCACTGCTTCTAGTTTTTTACTTGCAGCTACAAGAGGAATGAACTTCAAGGGATGTATATGATTTTTCAGTTGTAGGCATAAACTATTAATTCCCCAAGATTCATGAGTATAGCAAAATTATGCCATCTTGGTAAACTATAAGAGATTCCATTACTATGACTTATTGTAATATTTAGAGCTTTTGTTGTTGTTCGCTTTGTTTAATAGAGGAGGATCTCTCTCAGTTCCTTTACTGTTAAATCTACAGTACTTAAAATACTACCTAGCATATAATAGGTAGATATTGCTGAATAAATGAAGTCTGGCTTTTATAAGGGGAACCCAAATAAGTTACTACTACTAAAAATCACTTATGTATACTTGGAAAGGATATGTATGATAGATTAAAATGTATTGTCTGTCAACAGTTTTAGAAATTATACCATGATATATGTAGGAAAAAAATCTTCCTTGGGGTTTCCTTTGTTTTTCTCTAGGCAAGTGGTAAATGGAGAGGGGAGAGAAATGGAACAAGAATTGAAGTTTTGTAGAGAAAAGGAGCAAAAGTTTACTCTGTTAAACTCAGATCATAAAGGATTTAGAGTGCTAGAGAAGGTAGACTATATGGGGACAGAATATTAAAATTGGTCAGTAATAAGAAAAATTACAGGAGATTTATTTCTGAGCCAAGGTGTTCAAACAAAGAAAGCATAAGGACAAACAATATGAAGAAGACCTAGAGAGGCACCTGGGCAGGTCCTAAAAAGGAAGAGTTTCTCCCATTTTTTTCAAAACATTTTTATCCTTTTCTATTTTTTTTTTAATTGGAGTATCATTGCTTTATAGTGTTGTGCTAGTTTCTTCTGCACAATGAAGTACATCAGCTATGTGCATGTATCTCCTCCTTCGTGGACCACCCTCCCACCAACCTCCATCCCACATTCTAGGTCATCACAGAGGACCAAGCTGAGTTCACTGTGAAGCATAGTTGATTTGCAATGTTGTCTTACTTTCAGTTGGTCAGCCAAGAGACTCAGTTATATATATATGTCTATTCTTTATCAGATTCTCTTCTTTTATAGCCTATTACAAAATACTGAATATAGTTTTCTGTGCTATACAGAATGTCCTTGTTGGTTATCTATTTTATACATAGTATCATGTATGTGTCAATCCCCAACTCCTAATTTATCCCTCCCATGCCCTTTCCACTTTTGACAAACAAGTTTGCTTTCTATGTCTGTGGGTCTATTTCTGTTTTATATGTAAGTTCAGAGGTATCACCTCACACTGGCCAGAATGACCAGCATCAAAAAGTCTACAAACAATAAATGCTGGAGAGAATGTGGAGAAAAGGGAGCCCTCTTATATTGCTGATGGAAGTGTAAATTGGTACAGCCACTATGGTGAATATTATGGAGGTTCCTTAAAAAACTAAAACTAGAGCTCCCATATGATCCTGAATTCCCACTTCTGGACGTATATCTGTAGAAAACCATAATTTGAAAAGATACAGGCACCCCAATGTGCATTGCATCACTATTTACAATAGCCATGACATGGAAGCAGCCTGTGTTCATTGACAGATGAATGAATAGAGAAGATGTATATTTATACAATGTGGAATATCACTCAGCTATAAAAAATGAAATAATGCCATTTGCAGCAACATGAGGGACCCAGAGATTATCATACTAAGTGAAATAAACTAGACAAAGACAAATATATAGTATCATTTATATATAAAATCTAAAAAAAAAAGATATCCATTTTTCATACCAAAATTTTTCTGTTCTTTACATGAACTCTTTGCCGATATGAAAAGGCAAAGCAATATTGCTACTTTTTTGATTTCAGGTATTTCAGGAAAGGTCAGACTCTTACGTTCTCACAAGAGCATTTATGGCCTTTGAAATAAAATTCTGGCTCAGCTGGTGATTTAGCCTCGTAGAAGCTCAGCTGCCTCATCTCTAAAGCACAAATACTAATAATGAGATTTGTTAAGATAGTTAAATTAGTAAGTTCCCGGCCTAGTGGCTTCACATATGATCTTCCCTTTTCTCCATCGCGCCTTCCTTTTCTGCTTTTTTCCGTTTCCTCCTCCCTCTCCACTCCTCTTTCCCTGCCTACTGTAGGAAGAAGTAACCCTTCTGTACTTGAAAGAACCATTTATACTCTGTGAACTTGAAGAGTAATTTTGATTTAACCATAATTCATTAAATATCACCTCTCTAATATTCCCTTGGGTTTCCCTTTTGGGGGAAGAAAATCTGTATGTATGTGGTTATTTAACAGTAGTTTAGGGGGTTCAAATTTTATGTACTTAATGTAAGAACCACAGGTAAATGACAAAATGCTAAATTAAATATAGGCAATCATCTTATAGTACAAAAATAATTTCTGTGGCCAGGTGAGGAAGGATGAGAACAGATCCTACCTACCAGGTTGCAGTTAAAAGAATTGGGACTACCAGGCAAAGGCAGTCTTTTTGGAAAACCTGCTGATTTTGCATAAGAATGAGAGAGGTCATTTTCATGCAACTTATTTATATTGTCTCTGCATTAGACAAATGTCTAGACTCATCTGTGTACCATTCTTATAACTAGAATAAGACAAAATACTGTTTTAAGTAAATGCTGGGTACTTTGGAAGAGGACATATTCATTTTCAAAGACTTTTAAAAAATTCTCTAAGAATGTAAATTTTTGCTCAATTTAAAATTTTCTTGATGTTACCCAATTTGGGAACAAGGTATTTACAAAATATCACATAATTAAGACATCTCTGTAGAGAAGAGAGAGAATCAAATACAATCCTAGAGAGAGAATTTCTTCAGTTTCAACATTCATTTCTCTGTTTTTCCTCCAAACTTCATGCTATTAGTCAAAACATGTCAGATTAAGATTAAACTTCTGCCCCTTGGGAAGCTTCTGCTGTGTCAAAAACATAATTGAAAATGAGAATGTGACTTTTGTGTTTTGTTAGCTTCTTATCCTTGCTATAAAAATTCTTGACTATTTCATCATATTTACAACCCCAAAGACAAATCATGCTTCTGAGAAAAATTTACAGCTGCCAGCTGCTGGAGAGTTCATGTCCTGGGGGGATAGTAAGAGATATAAAGGTATTTACCAGTTCTGAAAACACCTTGGTAAGAGTTTGAAATCTCAAAATAAGCAGATACCAAACGTACTGAGATCCCATTATTGGGAAAACTGTAGCACACGTACGTTCTCTGCTAAACTGGACTAGTTTTTTTGAATATTCATTTTGTATTCCCAAACAATGACAAATAGATGAGGAAAAAGGTGGAAACAGTGACAGATTTTATTTTGGGGGGCTTCAAAGTCACTGTGGACAGTGAGTGCAGCCATGAAATTAGAAGACACTTGCTCCTTGGAAGGAAAGTGATGAGACGCCTAGACAGCATATTAAAAGGCAGAGACATTCCTTTGCTGAAAAAGGTCTGTCTAGTCAAAGCCATGGTTTTTCCAGTAGTCATGTACAGATGTGAGAGTTGGACCATAAAGAAGGATGAGCAGCAAAGAATTGATGTTTTGAATTGTAGTGCTGGAGAAGACTTTTTAGAGTCCCTTGGACTGCAAGGAGATAAAGCTAGAAAAACGGTACTGAAGAATTTATTTACAGTCAGCAATGGAGAAACAAACATAGAGAAGAGCTTATGGACTTGGGGAGAGGGGAGGGGAGGGTGAGATGTATGGAAAGAGTACCATGGAAACTTATATTACCATATGTAAAATAGCCAACAGGAATTTGCTATATGGCTCAGGAAACTCAAACAGGGGCTCTGTATCAACCTAGAAGGGTGGGTTGGGGAGGGAGATGGGAGGGAGGTTCAAAAGGGTATGTATCTGTGGCTGATTCATGTTGAGGTTTGACAGAAAACAATGAAATTCTGTAAAGCAATTGTCCTTCAGTAAATAAATAAGCAGACAATCCTAAAAGAAATATTCATTGGAAGGACTGATGCTGAAGCTGAAGCTCCATTACTTTGGCCACCTAACTCAAGGAGCCAACTCATTGGAAAAGACCCTGATCCTGGGAAAGTTTAAGGCAGGAGGAGAAGGGGGCGACCTAGTATAAAGGGGTTGAATGGCATCACCAACTCAATGGAGGTGAATTTGAGCAAACTCCAGGAGATGGTGAAGGACAAGGAAGCCTGGTGTGCTGCAGTCCATGGAGTCACAAAGAGTCCAACATGACTTAGCAACTGAACAACCCCAAACAATTAAAAGCATAGAAAGCAAGAGTGGCAGGAAGAAAATATATGTAATTTTCATTTACATCGCTATTTTATTTCTTGCCTTATGCTTTATCATTCAAGCATGTAGAGATTTATTTCAGAGCCCATATAGTGTGACCTACAAGTCACTTCTCCATGGGGCATTGAAACAGGATCCTATGATCCTATGTACATCGTAGAAATACAAGCGTGAGATACAATACAGAAAAAAAAAAAAAAAAGTTCCTCAGGATGTCAGGGGACCCACCTAAACAGCTGTTTTTGACTTAAGGGTCATCAATCAGCTTTCTGGTATCACAGCTCTATTTCGTAATCTGAATCTGAACACAAATCATGGACGTGTCAGCACTTTGTTAATATTGTTTTGGTAGATACGTGGCATCATGCGGCATCTGGCTAGCTTGGAGAGAAGCTACCAGCTACATTTCTCATTAAGTGGGTGCAACTTTACTTGCCACAGGGCTGGCAGGCATTTTAAAAGCTGAGTTACTTACCTAACGAACGCCAGATGCCAGCTGGATTTATAAACATTTCAAATACATCTTGTTGAACTTGAAAATATTAATGTGCCACACTAGACACTCTGTGTTCTAACCATTTAGCTTTCCAAAGCTTCACACATGTGATTTAAGGAATGAATTACTGAGATTCTGGGGTAGGAGAAGGGAGTTAGAGCTGGGGGTGGGTTTTGGACGGGTGTGGTTTGACAGGAATGGGACTGGTTTCTGCAAGTCAAAGGGAATGGGATGCAAAGAGTGTTTACTTGTTTCTTTCTTTCTTTCTTTCTTTCTTTTTAAGGTTGTTATTTTAAAGGGTGAGGGAGGCTTATCTTCCTATTCTCTCAAAGCTAATAGTGGACTGTAATCCAGGAGACATTAGTTGTAGACTTCACTCTTACAAATTCTGCAATCACTCTTACAACGCACTCAGCCTTTCTGGGCCTTAGCGTTTGTACCCATATGCAAAATGAGTACCTACATTTTCCTAATCTACATATAGCCCCCAAATCTTAAGGATTAAACTGAGATAATACCAAAGATTTTATCACTCTGATGGTTCTCTGAAAAGCTTATGATGCCATGGTTTTCTCTATAAATATCTATTTGCTTCCATTGTTATGTGTGTTTTTAAATATATTATTTATATTGCTACCTTTTGATTTTAAATTGTTGCCAAGATGAAATAATGTATGAGCTCATCACTGAACTAAATAGGTGCATTCTCTGGGCTTGTTTTTAATATGTGAAAAGAAATGAATAGATATTTAGAGTGGAATTTTACTGCATAGGGAAAGAGATCAGATATTTGTAGTTAAATTCTTCTTCATAAAATGATACACTAGGTATTCCATATATGGTATAGCATTTGAGGACATCAACGAAACTGGTTAAGTTCTGATTTTACATTTTGTGATTGGGTAACATGGCACCCCATTCCAGTACTCTTGCCTGGAGAATCCCATGGAGGGAGGAGCCTGGTAGGCTACTGTCCATGGGGTCGCAAAGAGTCGGACATGACTGAGCAACTTCACTCACATATGTTGGCTTAGAATTTTGTTCTTAATTATTGGAATATAGAGAATGGGCTTCCATTTCCAGAAAAATGAACATACCTATATATAAACAAATACCATTCAATTTCAGAGAGGACTCTGGATTTTTCTTAATGTCTGTTTATGAATCTCAAAACAAAAGTCTCAGAGTTACATGGTCTATGAAAGTCTTTCTAGCAATCTGTGCTAAGTAGAATATGTATATGAAGAAGAAGAAGCCAAGGAATAGGACAGAGTCAGAGAATGAGTAGAGGAAATTATGGTCCTATTCCTATCATCTCATTACTATAATTGCCATGTCAATTGTTGTTATCTTCACTATATATTTGCATTTATTACTGGGATTTTCCTTTCCTATAGATTCTTACCTCTTGCTGTGGCCTTTCTCTACTTCACTTGGAAAAGATCCTTTAACATTTCTTTAAGGTAGGTTTCAGTTCGGTTCAGTTCAGTACCTCTGTCGTGTCCGACTCTTTGCGAATCACAGCACATCAGGCCTCCCTGTCCATCACCAACTCCCGGAGTTCCCTCAAACTCTTGTCCATCGAGTAGGTGATGCCATCCACCCATCTCATCCTCTGTTGTCCCCTTTTCCTCCTGCCCCCAATCCCTCCCAGCATCAGAGTCTTTTCCAATGAGTCAACTCTTCGCATGAGGTGGCCAAAGTACTGGAGTTTCAGCTTTAGCATCATTCCTTCCAAAGGGCTGATCTCCTTTAGAATGGACTGGTTGGTTTAGTCTTGGTGAATTCTTAGCTTTTGCTTTTCTGAGAAGTTATTTATCTCTCTTTCAATTTTAAATGAAATCTTGCTGGGTATCCAGTGTTACAGATTTATTCCATTCAGCTCATGTATTAAAATGCCACTCCCTTCTGGTTGGCCAAGTTTCTCCCTAAAAATTGGCTAATGGCCTAATGAGAGTTCCCTTGATATGATTTTTTGTTTTTCTTTTGCTGCCTTTAGAATTATCTCTTTAACTTTGGCTGTTTTAATTATGATACGTCTTGGTGTGGGTCTCTTTGCATGGGAGTCTGTGATTCCTGTACTTGCATATATGTTTCCTTCTTCAGGTTTGGGACACTTTCAGCTGTAATTTCAGCAAATATTTTGTTGACTCTTTTCCCTCTTTTGCTTCTGGGAGCCCTATAACCAACATGATGTTGGTTCACTTGATGTCTCAAGGTTCCTTGAACTGTTCTCATTTTAAAATTTGTATTTCTTTGGGTTGTTCTGATTGGATGATTTCCATTATTCTGCCTTTCAGGTCACTTATGCTTTCTTCTGTATCACCTTATCTGCTCTTAATACCATCTAGCATGTCTTTCATTTCAATTATTGTATTCTTCAGTTCTGACTGGTTCTTTTTTGAATTTTCTAGTTCCTTGTTAAAATTCTTGCTGTGTTCATCTATTTTTTCCCCTGGTTCAACTAGCAATCTTATTGAATTTGGCAAAAAGTTCATTCAGGTTATTCCATAAAATGGGACAGAAAAATTCAAAGACCTTTTTGGCAACCTGATATTATTAATGTTTTGCACTCTTTTTTTTTT
>SJYQ01000387.1:0-43948 GCA_006410935.1 Redunca redunca | reverse complement strand
GCGACCCCATAGATGGCAGCCCACCAGGCTCCCCCATCCCTGGGATTCTCGAGGCAGGAACACTGGAGTGGGTTGCCATTTCCTTCTCCGATACATGAAAATGAAAAGTGAAAGTGAAGTCGCTCAGTCATGTCCGACTCTTAGCGACCCCATGGACTGCAGCCTATGGGGCTCCTCCATCCATGGGATTTTCCAGGCAAGAGTACTGGAGTGGGGTGCCATTGCCTTATACACACACACACACACACACACACACACACACACATATATATATATATATATATATGTAGCTAAAAATGGCTCAGTTAAGCAGGAGTTGTAAATTGTCATTTGACATTTTCCCACTTCTTGTTTTGCTCTCAGGTTCTAGGCTGTCTAATTGGTTGTTAGAATCAAATTAGAAACATCATGAAAAACATTTTGCTATCTTGATAGTGGTTATATGAGTTCATAGGATCTCTCTCCAAGGCTAAAATTTAAATTAGAGGGCGGAAAGTCTTCATTAAATTATACTTCCAGAATTAGCAATTTAAGCTTTGCTATTATGAAAAATGCAGAGAAATAATTTAAAGAATTATCTCATTTATTCTAAATTTGGTTGAGGATATGAAAAGCGCTTGGTTAATTTTTGCAAGTCACTTACTTAAGCTCCCTTCATTTTATTACTTTATATATATAAAGCCTTAATTAGCCATTAGAAATGACTACTGATGTTAATTGTGCGTAGACATGAATTAAAATGTACCTACAAGGAATATATAAGTGGTAGACAGAAGGATCAATGATTAGGGAAAGCTGCACTTACATTGTGGTTAACCATTTTTCTGCAGAATTAGAAACATTAATGTAATGAGATATTGAGTTTTTAGTCTATTTATGTTACTCCCATATAAAAACACTAGCTTTATTCTAGCGTGACAATAGTGTAAATAAATTTATATAAGACTATTGACCAGTTAAAAAGAAAGATCTAGTGTTACATAAATTTGGGCACTTTTATTGTGCAGAGAGACCTGATAGCAACAAAAATGAGAGCACTCACATTCGGGGCAAGTTCAACCTCTTTCACTGTCTGCATTCTGAGAAGTGTCAACTTTGGATATCTAGCCTGCCTGCCATCCTTTTTCTGCACTCTTTGTTCCATTCACCTACACGTTTTCACTTGAATGTATAATATACACTTTTATCCATTAGGAATAAGGCTAGAAATTTAGAGCTCTTCCTGAATCTTGGGAAGGTTTGAGATTGAAAAAAAAACAAAACAAAACAAAAAAAGAATGTCACCAAATTACAAAAAAATAACTTAAATATAAAAATAATTTATACTATTATCAATTATTCTGAGAGCCAGAAGCTAAATATATCATTTTAGGTGAACCATGTTTGATGTGAAAGAAGTACATTTTAGACTTTTTATTATATTGTAGGTTATGTTTTCCAGAAGTAAGACTAACATTGATAAATGACTTTGCTCAAACCTAAAATAGTCAAATCATTCTCAACTTCCTCCTTCAAAATATTGCTACTTACTGTTCTCCAACATACCAACATAGCACCCAGAAATCTGGTTTCATACCAGAAAACTCGGCTCACATTCCCTGTTTATCCATCTAAACAGTCTCTCCTAACCCCCCAGAACACAATGCCTTCCTCTCATTTTTGCTGACCTTCCTTTCATGTAAGCCCTCATTTTTCTTAATACTTGGTTGAACTCTAAGATTCTAGTCTCAATTACCTTCTGTTCTAATAGTTTTCACACTTTACTATGTACAAATAACACATGGTATGCTTTTTAAAAACATGGATTTCTATGCTCCATGTACCAGTTAGGTTGTGATTCAGTTTATTTCGAATGTGATTTGGAAATCTGTTGGCATGCTCATCTTTTAAGAAGCTTCCCAGTTAATTTTGACCCATTCTTTGTGAAAAACTGCAAATTCCTTGTCTAGAGTAACTAGAACTTTATTTCTAGATCACTTGTTTGATGCTTGTGACTTAATTCATTGCATTCAGAATAAAAACTATCTTCTCACAGTGGGATTCAAATCTGTCTGTGCTCCAACCCTTGCCCATAATTCACCCTAGTTTCCCAATACAGACCACACTTCTTTTTTTTGTTTGTTTTGTTTTGTTTTATTGAAGTATAGTTGATTTGCAATGTTGTATTAGTTTTTGCTGTACAGCAAAGCGATTCAGTTATATACACATATATATTCTTTTCCAGAATGGTTTTTCATAGCATATTGAGTATAGTTCCCTGTGCTATAGCACAGAGTAAGAAGTTATTGTTTATCCATTCTATATATAACATTTTGCATCTTCTAATCCCAAACTCCCTTTCCTTTTATACTTCCCTAGCCATTGGCAAACACAAGTCTACTTTTTATGAGTTTGTTTTTATTTTGTAGATAGGCTCATTTGTGTCATATTTTAGATTCCACATATATATAACATCATATGATATTTGTCTTTTGCTTTCTTACTGCACTTAGTATGATAATCTCTAGGTCCATCCATGTTGCTGCAAATGACATTATTTCATTCTTTTTTTATGGCTGAATAGCATTCTATTCTATATATATATACCACATCCTCTTTATCCATTTATCTCAGACCATGCTTCTTATTCTATTTCACATATGCTTAACTTGACCAGCACCTTCTCTTTCTTCAAGCCTCAAATCAAGTGGTACCTCTACCTGGTGTCTTTACTGATTTTCTCTAGTCTGGGTTAGATACCTTTCCTTCACTTGGATCCATTGTGTACTTCTACTGATCTTAAAATATGGGATCTGTTTTAGTATCTGCCATTTATACTAGCATATGAACTTCTAGGCATTAGAGATTATTTATTAAATGTTTACATCAGTAGCATCTAGCATATAGCCTGACAGCTACTAAGTGGTCAATATATCAAGTGAAATTTTTTAAAAAAAGTTAATGGGGTCATCTTGCCTTGTATCTTTATATGCTTAGAGAATATACAACAAAGGAATACTGGTCTAGGTAGGCTGAAGTAACTATGTAACTTCCAATCTCAATGGCCTATTACAGTAAAAGATTTTTTTTTTTTTTGCTCATACTACATAGATAATGCAGGTTGGTTAATCTCTTTGCCTATGTCGCCAACTCAAAATCCAAGATGACAGATGCCCTGACATATCAACCTAAGTCATCGAGGTTGAACCAAAAGTCCCTCTTGAATGTTTTAGTATGACATCACCCATGACACTTTTCTTGTAATGTGTAAACCAGAACTTGTCACACATGCTCCCCAACCATTCAAGGATAGGAGTGTCGGAAAGCACATGGATATTCGTTGAAGAGTACATAAATGTCTCTGCCACAGGACCTTTTGTAAGAAATTTAAAATCTCTCAAATTGAGCCCACAAATCGATTTGGAGACTTCATTCCTGAGACTGACTGCTTATATTGTTTACATACATGGAACAGTAACTAGAAAATTTGGCAACCAATGAATCATAGCTGTCTCTGAAGCCCTTCGAAATTGTATCATCTCTGTCAGATGGTCACAGAAGTAAAAATAGTGTAATTAATAATCTCTTTGGTTATATCTTTATCTAAAACTGATTGTATTAATAAAATCTGCCAGCATTTTTAATCAGTTCTACATCATTTATTTTTTATTCAAGTTATATTTACTGGTTATAGTTTGTGTGTTCAATTTGTATATTATTACATGATAAAATATGAAAAGGAAAATCTTACTGTTCTTTCAAATGTAGGTGACCTTGTTAATTCTCAGTTGTAGTATGCTGTGAAAAGCTAATACAAATAGAAACAACTTCCTACAAATTTGGGATGTATTTTGTCAAAATACACTGCTGACTAACGGTCATCTCTCATAATTTGTAATATATTCAGTAGTTTACTTTTATAGATATTTGAGGAGCAGGGCTCTGTAGTTACCAAACTAATTTTAAATAAAACAAATTTAACTCCTTGCCTGTTAAAATATAACCATTCCTGGGAGCTTAAGCAGGTGCAGTCATTGTGTTTAAGTTTCAGCCACATCCTACTGATTAATCTATTGGTCAATAACAGCACAATGTACCAAGTTTCAAAGCATGATGTAGATTAATGTAGCAGTTGTCAAAGACTTAGATAAATGTTCTTTTCACTTCTTAGCCCTACATTAGTTTTAATTCAAAGAAACGTGTCTATTGATACCAGCAGTATTTCAAAATAAAAGAGGGAACTGGGAAGCATTAGCTTTAATTTATTGAGTCAACTTACTGTCTTCACTGTAACAGGTCAATGAACTATTCTTAGCAGAAAAACAGACTAATACTGTGGAGGTTAGTGGTACTAACAATTGTGCATGTGCCATCTTTCCCAAATGAAGTGATTTTTCATAACCCACTTCAAATCATGAGAGAAACTGAGCAACACGCCAGCAAAAGGTCTTCTGTGTATTACCAGCAATCTAAAATTTGAAAAGACATATAGATTTAACATGATACTCTCCTAAAGAGAAGAATTGTCTTAAAAAAAAAACAAACTATGATTATATTGCCCATCTTACTTATTATACCTAGATTGCTTTACTCAGCTTTTTCTTTTTATTTCTGGAAAAAAAGTGAGAAAATTTTAAGATCTTAAGTTAATATGAAGAGAAATCAGAACCCAGCTTATGACAACTTGATGAGTTGGTTTCAGAGGCAGAAAGAAAAACATGGGTCCTTATTCTTAATTCATGGCTCCATGTGTTTCTGTGTTTTCTAATTCAATTCCTGTTCCAGTGTTATCTGAAATGTATTTAAGTTTTCCTCAAAGACAATGATCTGTGATCAAGTAAGTGTGAGTCACAATACATATTCTATATATGTTCATTTTAATACAAAAACATATTAAAGAGCTTCTTCACATTTAACTTTATTTAATCCAACAAACATGCAGTTTTTCTTTTTTCGTTGAGTTACATCTGTTAACATTTCCCAGAACACAGCTTTCAGATGACACTCTGCTCTGTACAGTGAAGTATATGTGTAAGTGGAAATTACTGGCTGACTCATTATCCGTTGGCTTAGGGTCCTCATAAGTGAGAGATATGTGGTAATGAAGCAGCTGTTGCAGTGAGTGATTACATGTGGAAATAGAATCAATATGTTCTTGGTTTCAAAGGAGAAAAGGAAAGATATACCCTTTTGAATGCAGTTCCAAAGAATAGCAAGGAGAGATAAGAAAGGATTTCTCAGTGATCAATGCAAAGAAATAGAAGAAAACAACAGAATGGGAAAGACTAGAGATCTCGTCAAGAAACTTGGAGATACCAAGGGAACATTTCATGCAAAGATGGGCTCAATAAAGGACAGAGCTGGTATGGACCTAACAGAGGCAGAAGATATTTAGAAGAGGTGGAAAGAATACACAGAAGAACTGTACAAAAAAGATCTTCATGACTCAGATAACCACAATGGTGTGATCACTCACCTAGAGCCAGATATCCTGGAATGTGAAGTCAAGTGGGCCTTAAGAAGCATTACCATGAACAAAGCTAGCGGAGGTATTGGAATTCCAGTTCAGCTATTTCAAATCCTAAAAGACGATGCTGTGAAAGTGCTACACTCAATATGCCAGCAAATTTGGAAAACTCAGCAATGGTCCCAGGACTGGAAAAGGTCAGTTTTCATTCCAATCCCAAGAAAGGTAATGCCAAAGAATGTTCAGACTACTGCACAATTGCACTTATCTCACAGGCTAGCAAAGTAATGCTCAAAATCCTCCAGGCCACGCTTCACCAGTATGTGAAACATAAAATTCCAGATGTTCACTCTGGATTTAGAAAAAGCAGAGGAGCCAGAGATCAAATTGCCAACATCCGTTGGATCATCAAAAAAGCAAGAGAATTCCAGTAAAATATCTACTTCTGCTTTATTTACTACGCCAAAGCCTTTGACTGTGTGGATCACAATGAACTGTGGAAAATTATTCAAGAGATGGGAATACCAGACCACCTTGCCTGCCTCCTAAGAAATCTGTATGCAGATCAATAAGCAACAGTTAGAACTGGGAATGGAAAAACAGACTGGTTCTAAATTGGGAAAGGAGTACATCAAGGCTGTATATTGTCACCCTGCTTATTTAACTTATATGCAGAGTACATCATAAGAAATACCAGGCTGGATGAAGCTCAAGCTGGAATCAAGATTGCCAGGAGAAATATCAGTTACCTCAGACATGCAGATGACACCACCCTAGTAGCAGAAAGTGAAGAGAAACTAAAGAGCCTCTTGATGAAAGAGAAAGAGGAGAGTGAAAAAGTTGGCTTAAAACTCAGCATTCAGAAAACTAAGATCATGACATCTGGTCCCATCACTTCATGGCAAATAGATGGGGAAACAATGGAAACAGTGATAGACTTTATTTTTTGGGCTCCAAAATCACTGCAGATGGTGACTGCAGCCATGAAATTAAAAAATACTTGCTCCTTGGAAGAAAAATTATGACCAACCTAGAAAGTATATTAAAAAGCAGAGACATTACTTTGCCAACAAAGGCCCATCTGGTCAAAGCTATGGTTTTTCCAGTAGTCATGTATCGATGTGACAGTTGGACTATAAAGAAAGCTGAGTACCAAAGAATTGATGTTTTTGAACTGTGGTTTTGGAAAAGACCCTTGAGAGTCTCTTGGACTTCAAGGAGATCCACCCAGTCCATCCTCAAGGAAATCAGTCCTGAATATTCTTTGGAAGGACTGATGCTGAAGCTAAAACTCCAATATTTTGGCCACCTGATGTGAAGAACTGACTCCTTGGAAAAGACTCTGATGCTGGGAACGATTGAAGGTGGGAGGAGAAGGGTATGACAGAGGATGAGATGGCTGGATGGCATCATCAATTCAATGGACACAAATTTGAGCAAGCTCTGGGAGCTGGTGATGGACAGGGAAGGCTGGCATGTTGCAGTCCATGGGGGTCGCAAAGAACTGAACTGAATCCATCACTTAATATAACTCAATTTGTTTAAAAACCATTTTACTGGTATATTTTCTGAACCGTCACATGGAAGTGATCCAATCCAAGCCTAATGCTCAAATAGCAGAGTAGGAATATCACACTGGAGAGTTGATATCTTGTTGCCCTTGGCATCACAGAGTAACTGACTGTCTGAATTTGCACATTTATAGTACTTATCACTAAGGACCCAGGTGGTTGTTCTTAATACGAAAGAGAACTTGAACTCATACAAACACATGGGAAGCCTGCTTGCTACTCATTTGTTCAAAATGAACTGATCATAATGTTCTCTTGCAAAAATCCTTCTTTGTTTGTTATTCATAGGAAGTATCACTTGAATCAGCCATTATGTTCAGGAATAATAGTTTCAAGAAAGATACACTAGCACTCAAATATTCATTTAATATAGTAGGGGTGTGTGCATCTTTTGATAGAGTCTGATTTTTTCACTATAATTTTGATGTGGCTTTTAAAGAATACAGTTGAGTTACTCAGTGTAGATGCATGTATCCTAGGTATGAATAAGGGGAACCTGATTTGGTCATTAAGCTAATCCATCTTCAATATACAAAATCTAAGGGGGATGATGAGAATGTTTTAAATGGAGCTGAACATTACATTACACCAATATTTAACATTAGAAAACAAAACAAAACAAAAACCAACCAAACAAAACCCCTCCAAATAGATGAGAAAGGAATTATCTTGTACATAAATCATATTATGTTTAAACCCTTTTTCTTGAAGTAGTCTATTATGGATTGAACACATCAACCTAAAATTTGTATGTTGAAATCTTAACCTGCAATGTGATGGTTTAGGGAGCTGGGGCTTTGGGGAGGTAATTTGATCATAAGGGCAGAGCACTTATGAATGGAATTAGTGAAACAGACCTCAGAAAGCAATTTTGCCCCTTCTTCCATGTGAAGACTCAGATAGAAGATAGCCACCTATGAACCAGAAAGTGGTTTCTCACAAATGTGGTATCTGCTGTCATCTTGACTTTGGACTTCCCAGACTCCACAACTGCAAGAAATAAATTTATATTATTTATAAGTCTCCCAGTCTGTGGTGATCTGTTATGGCAGCCTGAATGGGCTAAGATATATTCTGAGTACTATTCGAGCATAAATAAGGAAAACATAAAGGTGTTTTACATATTGGAATGATGATATCAGTAAACGATGTCATCCTTTTTCACATGCAGGGTCATACACATAATTATTATGGTACCCTTAAGGTACCAAACTTGAGGGTAACAAACATGACTGTTATTTTATGCCCTGTAAATATACATGTGTATTAAACAGATCTGCTAATGGTTAAGTTGGAATCAGGCATTTGCAACTTAAGAAAAAAAATTTTTTCTTATGTTTCCAAGAGAAAAACCAAAGAAAAATTTCACCTGACTGATATCACGGGAAAGTTGTATCAAATTCCTGGGTAATCTATTTCAGCATTATCAGATCAATCAAAATTTCATGGTTAAGTAAAAGAACAAACAGTGAGAAGCTTGCTATTTTGGTGCAGAAAAGAAAGAAATTTATGATTTTTTTCTATTCTCAGAAGTGATTTATAGTTTGATAATAGAGTACAGGAGCTTTATGGCTCCCATTTCCCAACTTCTACACAGTTGAAACAATTCCAAGCAATGTCTATTGCAAAGTTTTTGTATTGATTAATGTACTGTTGACAACTATTATACAAAATAAAATGAGATTAATTGCTTAGCATGCTTCATAATAGTATATTTACTGTTATTCATCCATGACTTCGAGTTGCATCTTAAATTATTGGGAACCTTGGTAAACAGTAGAAAAAAATCAAAGTTCATTGATTTGGATCTACAATAACTAATTTCTTATATTTCTATTTCTCTTACTTATTTGATGATTAACTTATTAGTAACTAGTTTAGTCACATAGGCACCCAACATATCTATTTAGGGACTGTTTTGTATCAATATTGTGCTAGGCCTTCAAGGAAGATAACATTCTTGAGACCTAAGAGCTGCTAGTCTGATGGAGAGAAGAGACACTCACGGTTACTGTGCCATTTGAAAAGAGCTAGAACTGCAGATAGCACAGGGTGACCAGGAGTTATACCCAGGAGTTCACATATAATTCAGACCAGAGGAATCAACAAAGACATTTTAGAGGAAGTGAGAATAACCTCAAGCAAGCTGGGAGGGATGGTGGTGGAAGGTGCATGAGTGGGAGAGAACCAAATTGGGGGAGAGGATAGTTAGGATGTTCCTGCAATAATGAAGGAGAGAACTGTATAGGGACTGAGTGGGTAAAGAGAATGGAAAGGACTTTTCTTTTGGGAAGTCCTTGGTGACTGGGGCATGGAGTAGGGAAGTTGACAAGCAGACTAGAGAGAAACAAGGTCTCTCTCAGAGTGCCATACAGAACATGATTCCAAAATCTATCTGATTTATGCATCATGGCTTCCAACGATGGCTCCAAGAATGTTGAGCTTTGTCATGTCTTTTGGTTACTTGCTGCTGCTACTGCTGCTAAGTCGCTTCAGTCGTGTCCAACTCTGTGCGACCCCATAGACGAAAGCCCACCAGGCTCCCTCGTCCCTGGGATTCTCGAGGCAAGAATACTGGAGTGGGCCGCCATATAGAGTCTTAATTAAGATGAATTAAACTAATTCAGTTCTATAAACTGATCCAATTTTGTATCTGTTTATAAAAGCCCCAGGAAGATGAATCATATTCAGAGCATGATGATAGCAAAGCTAAGTAAATGACTTTAAAAATCATCTCTGGCTAATTATGAAAAGTCAAGTGGAAGAACATCTTTATTTACTTTGAAGATCAGAATTTCTATTGCCAAAAAATACATTGACCAAATGATTTGCATAACATTAAAATCCTTAGCAAAACTTTTCTACCTGGGCTTACCTAGAACTCCAGGTATAAAGAATAACATAACATAAGGACCTGCACCAAGGAAACTTCAGTTTTCCCTGAGATAATAAAGAGTCAAAGTTTGAATCAGCAACAACTGACAGATGATCTATAATCAGTACATCTTGCTAGGGAATTTTTTTGGGTCTATTTTGGGCAGATTTTAATCCACCACTTGATAAAATTCTTCCTCTTTATTTATCAAAGCAGTGGGGCGAATGAAAGATCACTGAATTTATTTTTAAATGACAGAGGAATCCTCCCATATTCTTTATCTTGTTGAATCTGCTTTTGTCTCCAAAATGGACATTAGTATCCTGTTCTCCACCAAAATTTACAAAACACTATGCTCTAGTCAGAATCTATCAGAAGTGTTAGCATGCTCAGTTGGTTCATTCATGTCCAACTCTTTATGACCCTAAGGACTGTAGCCCACCAGGCTCCTCCGTTCATCGATTCTCCAGGCAAGAATACTGGAATGGGTTGCCATGCCCTCCTCTAAGATTTCTTCCCAACCCAGGGATCGAACCCTTTTCTCCAATATTGCAGACAGATTCTTTACCACTGAGCCACTAGGGAAACCCCAAAAGTGTAAGAGTTATATAAAAATCTAACAAGGAGCTTAAGATAAAGTCATAGGATATATGTGATACTAAAATGAAGTTGGCAAAGATAACATAGCAAAAGAGAAAATTAAAATTTTCCTTTAAATGTGCACTTAAGTTATCTTTCTGTTGGACAGCTGATTAAAAGCTAACTCCCATACAGTTTAATATGGGATCCATAGTTTTCCTGTGGCAACTTGCATAAGTCATAAAGCAAGATTGTGGTGCTAATGGAAACAGATTATTCTAAGTCCCACAATAAGGTTCTACCCACTAAACTATCATTGCCACTAAACTATCATTAATACTGCTTTGAAAACTGAGTGGTAAGAGTTTGACATTGTTAACTATGCTTCATAAATTGTTATCATTTTACATAATTTCTCATCTGCTAAATATTTCACAGTCAAAAAGATGTCAGTCTTTTACAGTATCTCTGTTGATTCAATGCCTTATGTTTTGTCCTTAATATTTACTTATTGATGAACCAAGAAGGAAAATATTTAAACTTGTTGCCTTGAGGATTATAAATTCAACACCATTATTTTCACAAATGGGGAAACATATCCAGAAACATGAAAGATCCAAAATTCTACTGCTAGTAAGAGGGCTATAGGACTATAGGACTCTTGGAGCCCAGACCTCTGCTTTTCCCACTTCCATCCTGTTCTTGCCCTTTATTTGATGCAAGAAGCCTGTTTCTTGCAGCTCTGATGAAACATTACCAGCTATGTTGCTTTGAAACTAGAGCTTTTGCTTTTTCGAACTTTGCATTGTTTCTGATGACCTGGAAGTACTCAGGGCAGGATTGGTTTCATGGCTATTTCTCTCTTAATGTACCTACATTCCATGAAGAGTGACACAACGGTTGATGTAACCCTCTTCTCTAATAATGTTCCACATGTTTCCTTGCTCGTTATTTTCTCAATCAGTCTTTAACGTGGTGGTCCATCATCAGTACATTGAAGTGTGGTGGGTGTTCTTCACATGCTAAAGAGGAACAAAGTTGAGCAACTCCAAAGGAGACCATAAAAAGTGATGTGCAAACATCAAATCTTTTGGCATTCAAAGCTCTTAATAACTCTTTTTTTCTACTTGGGCTATCCAGATTTCCTTATTTCCGATATAAGAAACTTTCTGCTTCTATTGAAATATATTTTAAATGCATTTTAAGGTTAATTCATATCCACTTTCCAGTAGACTGCTCCCCCGCCCCACTTAATTCAATATGGTTACAGCTATGAATGAATGTCCTTGCTGTTTCTATTCACACTCGGAATCCAGCAGTTTGTCCATGGTCTTACCTTGTCTATATACTTCCTAACTCACTCATCCACATTTATTTCTTCTAGCTTTGAAATTCTTCAACAGTTTTTTGTCTTTTTCAGCACTGCATTCTGTCTTATAGTGAGATAACCTGATACTTGTGCCTGATACTTAATTCTGTTTACATAATATGTATGTATCTTATTCTGTCAATACAACTAGTTTCTTGGGTCTTTGAAAATAGGCTGGTGCTTATGCATCATTGGTTTTTCCTAAGATAGGTGTGTGGTGTTAGGACTATTCACCCATGGTTGTTCTTCTTTGGCACACATGGTCAAACTGTAGTTTTCAATCCCTTTAGAGTTAAGCATAGAGTTATGACTTGCTTTGGGCAATGAAATGTGAGAAAAGTGATATATGTCACTTTATGCATATACTTTAAGAGCCAGTGTGCGGTTTACCTCATTCCCATTCCCTGCCATGATACCATGGAAACAGATATGAAGACAGAATCTTCATTAGCTTGGATCCTTGAATGACTACAGTGTTAGAGCTTACTTTTGAACTGTGATGGATATGAACTCTTGAGTGAGAAATAAATAGTTCCATTCATATGCTTCTAAGATTTGAGCATTCTTGGTTTCTGCAACATAACCTATGATAGTCTATCTAATTAAACAACCTAGATAAGTGTCATAACTATAGTGAACACCCAATAAATATTTAGAGTGAAGAATTTGAAAAATTAACTCTAAATTACAACTTATAATTCATTTTGGAAAAGTCCCAGTTATAAATAGCAAGTATAATCAGAGATATCAATGAGAAAGTAAAAACAGAAAAAACAAAGATGATTTTTGTGCTGATATGCAAGATAAAGCTTAATAATGTCCCTTAACTCTGACTGACCTTAGAAATACGGAAAGAGTTTGGAACAGCCTGGAGTTGCAAATACTTGGTGTCTCAATTCCTGGAATATTCATTTCAAAGGACAGTTAGGAAATAGGGAGGAGATAAGAAAGGAAAAACTGGAAAGCTGGATGTTTTAGAGAGAAGTTGTGTGATTGAACAAGTTAAATCATGATTTGAAAAAACTGATTGATCATACTTTGAGACAGTCTGAAATGTGCTTATATTGGGTTGGCAAAAAAATTCCATAACATCTTATGAAAAACCACAATGAACTTTTTTTGCCAAGCCAATACATTATATTTATATGTATTTATTCCGTCTAGTCAAGGCTATGGTTTTTCCTGTGGTCATGTATGGATGTGAGAGTTGGACTGTGAAGAAAGCTGAGCGCCGAAGAATTGATGCTTTTGAACTGTGGTGTTGGAGAAGACTCCTGAGAGTCCCTTGGACTGCAAGGAGATCCAACCAGTCCATTCTGAAGGAGATCAGCCCTGGGATTTCATTGGAAGGACTAATGTTGAAACTGAAACTCCAATACTTTGGCCGCCTGATGCAAAGAGCCAACTCATTTGAAAAGACCCTGATGGTAGGAAAGATTGAGGGCATGAAGAGAAGAGGACTATAGAAGATGAGATGGTTGGATGGCATCACCGACTCAATGGACATGGGTGTGGGTGGACTCTGGGAGTTGGTGATGGACAGGGAGGCCTGGTGTGCTGTGGTTCATGGGGTCGCAAAGAGTTGGACATGACTGAGTGATTAAACTGAACTGAATATACAGTGGAGCAGGGACTAAGATTCTACAGTTCTAACAAACTCCAAAGTGATGTCAATGAAGCTGGTATAAGCCATGTTTTGAGAAGCAAGTGTCTAAGTAAGTAGACAATGCTGTGCCTCAGAGTATTACTTGTCTTGGCCCTCTAAGACGTCAGAGCTCACTGGCTCCAATACTTACTACCTGAGTGCCCTCATCAAGAGATCCTCAGAGAAGCACCCTGTGGTCCTTTCATACAGTTTGCATAAGAAACTTCCAGTGCATACGAATTTGTACCAACTGACTGAGTCTGGCCAAAGAGAATGTCTACTATGTGGACAATTAGCTAAGAGCTCTTCTCTACTTATCATGAACATGGGACCCGTTGAGCTGAGGAAGAATATGTGTTCCTGATACTGATCAATTAAATATGCAGCTCAGCATGCATCCCATCACCTAATGGGAAATAAACCAGGTGAAGCTTCCAAATGCATAGAACACCAAGTGGCATTATTGAATATTGTCCTCACATATGGCAGACACTTATGCTCACCTGTGGCAGATATGTCCTTGCAATAGCAGCCTGGTTAGTTGAAGGCTGCCTCTTCTGATGAAGAATATACATTCTGCAAGTCAGAGCTTCTTTGTTATTGTGAAATACTGGATATGAAAAAGTTTGAATATTTGCATTACAATAAGATTCCAACATCATGTCTATTATTGAAAATGATAAAGATATGCTAGTTGTTATAAATATATTTCTTCTGTTGCAAATTTTTATCACCTATTTTTGTGAAAAAATGTTTTCATTGATACTGTCAAGAATTTGAAGATACTGTCTCTAAAAGTCATCAGTTTTGCTGTTACAAAGCCTACTATATGATAGTATATTCATGAAAGCCAGCTCATATTCCATATAAAATTTTTATAAAGATTTTATTTGAAAACTTTATACATGTTTAATATTTAATGTGTTTCCTAGGACTTGTATTCTGTGGGTCTTATCATAATTATATAAAAATATAATATTTTTTTCATTTGGCATCATGGAGATATACCAAGTCACCTCTAATTTACTCAAATAGAGCAAGCAAATTTTGTCATTTCTATCTGTCCTATAATGTCAAAAGGCTGAAAAGCAGTGTTTTGAGAATAATTGCAGTGAATGAGAATGAAAAGCACCGTTCTCATGAAGTTCTCATTCTTATGAGAAGAAAATAAAATAATAGCAAATGACTATTTTTCTAAGTAAGAAAAATATCAGTGTTGTACTCAAAACAAAGAAACATAAAATAGGCTTAAAAAAAAAACTCAGACTTTATATTTCCCTAATTGAATACATCCTAGACAACCTAGACAGCTTATTAAAAAGCAGAGACATCACTTTGCTGACAAAAGTGTGTGTAGTCAAAGCTATTATTTTTCCAGTAGTCATGTAAGGATATGAGAGTTGGATCATAAAGAAGGTTGAGCACTGAAGAACTGATGCTTTTGAATTGTGGTGCTGGAGAAAACTCTCAAGAGTCTTTGGATTGCAAGCAGATCAAACCAATCAATCCTAAAGAAAATCAGCCCTGAATATTCATTGGAAGGACTGATGCTGAAGCTGAAACTCCAATACTTTGGCTACTTGATGTGAAGAGACAACTCATTGGAAAAGACTCTGATGCTGAGAATGACTGAATGGAGGCAGGAAGAGAATGGGGTGACAGAGGATAAAATGATTAGATAGCATCACTGACTCAATGGACATGAATTTGAGAAAACTCCAGTAATAGTGGAGGATAGAGAAGCCTGGCGTGCTGCATTCCATACAGACCCAGTCACAACTTACTAAACAACAAGAATTGAATACATACTTGTATGTAACCCCATACAAGCCAACCTCTGTTCTTAATGGTCTACAAAGACTGACTCATTTGATTCTCACAACAATCTGATGAGGTTGATGCTGCTGACATCTACATTTTACAGTGAGGAAAATTTTATAAAATGGGGTGAAAGTGAAAGTGAAGTCCTCAGTCGTGTCCGACTCTGCGATCCCATGGACTGTAGCCTACCAGGCTCCTCTGTCCATGGGATTTTCCAGGCAAGAATACTGGAGTGGGTTGCCATTTCCTTCTCCAGTAGATCTTCCCAACCCAGGGATTGAATAGGGTCTCCTGCATTGTAGGCAGACACTTTACCATCTGAGCCACCGTAAAATGGGGTGGTTTCTTTCAGTTTTTGGTCATAAAGATCTCTGTTAAGAGATCACATTGAAAGTGGGGTTTGAGAACCCAGAGAGATGGTATGGCGTGGGAGGTGGGAGGGGATTCATGTTTGGGAACGCATGTACACTCGTGGTGAATTCATGTCAATGTTTGGCAAAACCAATACAGTAATGTAAAGTAAACTAAAGTTAAAATAAAAATTAAAAAAAAAAAAGAAAAAGAAAGTGGGGTTTGAAGACCAAGGAGAAGCCAGCCACGTGATGTTCAAGAGAATGGATATTATGATAGAGGAAACAGTCGTGCAAAGACCCTGATATCGGATACTTGGCTTGTCACAGGAAAAGAAAGACCTATGTGATTACAAACACTGTAGGGAAGGGGGATGCAGAATAAAGGAGCTTGAAAAGATCAGTGGGGGTCTGACTAGTGGGTCACAGTAAGGAATTCGTTCTGAGCCTGACAGGAAACAGTTGAGGACTTTCGCTAGGAATGTGTAGCATCAATTCAGTTCAGTTCAGTACAGTCGCTCAGTCGTGCCTGACTCTTTGCGACCCCATGAATCGCAGCACACCAGGCCTCCCTGTCCATCACCAACTCCCGGAGTTCACTCAGATTCACATCCATTGAGTCAGTGATGCCATCCAGCCATCTCATCCTCTGTCGTCCCCTTCTCCTCCTGCCCCCAATCCCTCCCAGCATCAGAGTCTTTTCCAATGAGTCAACTCTTCGCATGAGGTGGCCAAAGTACTGGAGTTTCAGCGTTAGCATCAGTCCCTCCAAAGATAGAGCTGGTATAAAAGGCATGGCCTCTGGAGCCAGCCTGCCGGGGAGCAGATCCCAGTGCTGCTATTTCCCCACTGTGTGTGATGGGTAAGTTATTTCACTTCTCTCTGTCTCAGTTTCCTCACTATAAAATATAGATACATTGGCATCAACCTCATAGAGTTTTTTGTGAGAATCAAGTCAGTTTCATATTTGGAGAACATTTAGAATAGAGGTTGACTTGTAGTGGAGTATACACAAATATGTATTCAATTTTGTGTTTGTTGTTTTTAAAAGCTTATTCTTGTTCACTGTGAACAATGGATTGTAGGAGTAGGAGAGCAGCAGGGAGACAAATTAGGAGGCCATTCAACACAAATTGGGTTGTGCTAGATTAAAATTGGAGACAAACAGAAATAAACTTTTATATCAACATATCAGTGGCATGGAGGATATAGGAAATAACTGTAGCCATATAGTTAACATGATTGAGATCGTCACATATTTCCCAGGCCCAAGTGGAAACCTGTAAATGTTATGGTGGAAAATAATTATTTTGTTGTTTTCCTCCATGCCTTTTGATATCCTTCCTTTTGGAATAATGTTAATTCAGTACGTAGAAAGCCCTCTTGAAAATAACAAAATGGTTGTGTTATATGCCTGAGTTGAATATCATCCCTTAAACTAGATAGTTTTGTACCAAACTATATTTTCAAAATATATTGCAAATATTAAATTGTTTTTGTCCATGATAGTTATTATCTTGAACTTTTATGTACTTTTCCCTGGCCCAATCCCAAGTCTATATATTCTCACTAAAGCCCTGTAATTGAATACAAATAAACTCTGGTTCCATTTTGCCTTGCAACAGTCTCTTCTCAGTATAAAAACATCTTTGCAATAAATTTAATTATAGTAACTTTTTAAGAAGCAATTTGAATTCGGGAATAATTCATATCCTGTTTTAAAATACAGCCCCTTCTAAAAATATGTTAGCTTTCTAAAATATAACCACCATTGCTAAACATGTAAAGATTTTTATATGGAGATTCATTTGGGACTTGAAATATGGTAAATCTTAAATCATCACTTAACATTATTTTTTCTGTATCAAAATAAGTTATTTTTGAAGAGGAAAAGTTAACTTATTCATGGTTGCTTGCTGTTATTCAGTTGTTGAGTCCTGTCTGACTCCTTGAGACCCCATGGGCTACAGCACACCAGGCTTCCTTGTCTTTCACTATCTCCCAGAGATAGTTAAATAAGCAGGGTGACAATATACAGTTTTGATGTACTCCTTTCCCAGTTTTGAACCAGTCTGTTGTTCCATGTCTGGTTCTAAATGTTGCTTCTTGATCTGTTTCTCTGGAGACAGGTAAGGTGATCTGGTATCCCAGTGCTTAAAGAATTTTCTAGTTTGTTGTGATTCACACAGTCAAAGGCTTTAGCATAGCAAATGAAGCAGAACTAGATTTTTTTTTTAATTCCCTTGCCTTTTCTATGATCCACCAGATGTTGGCAATTTGATCTCTGGTTCCTCTGACTTTTATAAATCCAGCTTGTACATCTGAAAGTTCTTGGTTCACATGCTGCTGAAGCCTAACTTGAAGGATTTTGAGCATTACCTTGCTAGCATGTGAAATGAGTACAATTGTGCAGTAGTTTGAACATTCTTTGACAATGCCTTTTTCTGGGATTGGAATGAAAACTGACGTTTTCCAGTGCTATGGCCATTGCCGAGCTTTCCAAATTTGCTGACATATTGAGCACAGCACTTTCACAGCATCATTTTTTTAGGATTTAAAATAGCTCAGCTGAAATTCCATCACCTCCACTAGCTTTGTTTGTAGTAATGCTTCCTAAGGCCCACTTGACTTCACATTCCAAGATGTCTGGAATGAGGTGAATGACAGCACCATCTTGGTTATCCGGGTCATTAAGTCCTTTTTTGTATAATTCTTCTGTGTATTCTTGCTACCTCTTCTAATCTCTTGTGCTTCTGTTAGGTCTATACTGTTTTTGTACTTTATTGTGCCCATCTTTGCATGAAATATTCCCTTGGTATCTCCAGTTTTCTTCAAGAGAGCTCTAGTCTTTCTTTCATGGTTGCTCACATAGTCATTTAAATAAATTAGAACTGAATTAAATATTTCCAGAGAACTAAGTTTAGACATTGCTAAATCTGAAAATTTGTTTTTTGTTAGAAATTCTAATTGTATTTAGATGGGAAACATAGGAAAACAGGTAAACACTTGATGAGAATTTAGAAACTGTATGTTCAATTCTTAGCTATTATAATAAAATATGTCTCACTAAGAAAATTTCCGAATCATGGTTGGCCTCAGCTTTTCATCTGTGAATCAGACATTTGACTGAATAAGCTTCACTTTTCTTTTGTCTCTCACAGCTTAAGTATCAAAAGCAAAATCATTTCAATTTTTTGCCGAGCCCACTGATGTGATGCTAAAATTTGCAGTGAGCTTATAGTAACCTAAGGGGATGACAGAGGATGAGATGGCTTGATGGCATCACCGACTCGATGGACGTAAGTGTGAGTATACTCCAGGAGTTGGTGATGGACAGGGAGGCCTGGCGTGCTGCGATTCATGGGGTCACAAAGAGTCGGACATGACTGAGCAACTAAACTGAATTGAACTATAATAACCTATGGCAGAAGAATGTATTTGGATTCATCCAGAATATGCAATTATGACTTAATCTAATTGCCAACTGTAGGTATATTCATTTACTCAAAGAAAAGTTGCTCCATTACATAATTAGTTTATCTAAATAACATGCCAGTTGAAGCTGCGTTTCATCAATAATACAACCCTCCAAAAATCAGGATAAAAGTATCATCTTCTTGAAGATGAGCCATAAGCTCCATGCTAGCAATATATACATTCAAATCAATAAGTTTGAGAAACATTCTTCCTCTTCTCTTTTTTTCTCTTAGCTTTGCTGTCTCCTTCTCTTGCAAATTAAAAAAATTTTTGCTATTTAAAACTAAAGGGAAAATTCTGAATTTTCTCCATATAATTCCAACTTTCATCACTCCTCAATCTTTTCCTGTAATTTATCATTTTCTACACCATCAATAACATCATATAATTATCATGTAAATTATGAATTTATAATATATAAATTATAAAACATATTATATATGTGTTACATATATACATACTACATAGCTATCTTTCCTTTTCATAGCTGCTTAAAAAATATCATTATGATTCTCATCTCTTCAGTGAAATTCCTAATAATTGTGTTACTGTTTTACCCTGTCTGCTCTTAAGTCTGCCTCAGACTAAAATCTATCTATAAAAATATTTCTTAGACTCATCAGGCTCCACTTTAAAACCTTTGATACAATGCCCCAGTGACTTTTCAAAATTCCTACTCTTTGGGCTTGAAGAAATTCTGTTACCTTTACACCTATGTATCATTTCTTTCATTTGTTAGTTTTCACTTGTATTGTATGAATATATTTTTAACCATACCAGTGAGACTTGGTGTTCTTTGAAAACAGATGCATGTCTTATTATCTTTATCTAATTTCTACTGCTTCCCTTTATCCAAGACCCCCATATCTGGCTAAAATGAAGGGAAGGAGGGTAGATAAAGTTGGGCAAGGGAGGCATGAGTGTTTGGAGAGCCTGGATAGTTGAAGTGGAGGCCAAAACCTAAGGTATTGTGTAGCCTTCTTTATGAGTATGAACTTCACCCTTTGGGCTTGACTTCTTGTTCATGAAAGGTATTAGGAGGTAAAGATTCTAAATCAGGGAATCACATGAGCAACTAATGATGTCCACGTGTAGAGTCATCTCTTTTGTTATTGGAAATAGTTGTTTGTTGTGACCAGCGTGTTCTCTTGACAAAACTGTTAGCCTCTCTGACCTGCTTCATTTTGTACTCCAAGGCCAAATTACTTGTTATTCCGGGTATCTCTTGACTTCCTACTTTTTCATTCCAATCCCATATGACCCATCATTTTTTTTTTTTTTTTTTGGTGTTAGTTCTAGAAGGTCTTGTAAGTCTTCTGTAGAACCGATCAACTTCAGCTTCTTCGGCATTAGTGATTGGGGCATACACTTGGATTACTGTGATGTTGAATAGTTTGTCTTGGAAATGAACAGAGATCATTCTGTCATTTTTGAGGTTGCACTCAAGTACTGCATTTCAGACTCTCTTGTTGACTATGAGGGCTACTCCATTTCTTCTAAGGGATTCTTGCCCACAGTAAGTAGATATAATGTTCATCCAAATTAAATTCACCCCTTCCTGCCCATTTTAGTTCACTGATTCCTAAAATATTGATGTTCACTCTTGCCATCTGTTTGTCCACATCCAATTTACCTTGATTCAAGGCCTAATATTCCAGATTACTCTACAATATTGTTCTTTACAGCATCAGACTTTACTTTCACCACTAGACACATCCACACCTGGGCATCATTTTCACTTTTGCCCAGCCACATCATTCTTTCTCGTGTGCGTGTGTAGTCGCTCAGTTGTGTCCAACTCTTTGCAGCCCCATAGACTGTAGCCCACCAAGCTCCTCCATCCATGGGATTTTCCAGGCAAGAATACTGGAGTGGGTTGCCATTTCCTTCTCCAGGGGATCTTCCCAACCAAGGAACTGAACCCAGGTCTCCTGCATAGCAGGCAGATTTTTGACACTCTGAGCCACTGGGGAAGCTACCTCATTCTTTCTAGAGCAATGAGTAATTGCCCTCTGCTCTTCCCCAGTAGCATATGGGACACTTTCGAGCCTGGGGTTGTTTGTCTTCCTGTGTCATATTTTTTGCCTTTCATACTGTCCATAGAATTCTCTAGGCAAGAATACTGGAGTGAGTTGCCATTCCCTCCTCCAGTGGACCACGTTTTGTCAGTAGTCCTCAATATTACCCATCAGTCAGTCTTGGGTGGACCTGTACAGCATGGCTCACTCACACACACACATAACATATACACACTCATTTATCTATCTGTCTACCTATCTATCTATCTATCTACTCATCTATCTATCTATCCAGATAGATATATCTATATCTATCTATCTATCTATCTATCTATAGAGAGAGAGACAGAGAGAGAGAGAGAAAGGTGGTTAGTCAAAAATTTCATTCAAGTATTTCCATAATATTGCCCAGGAAAACCTGAACAAACTTTTTGGCCAACTCTCTCTGTCTATATATATATATATATATATGTGAGTGAAGTCGCTCACTCGTGTCCGACTCTTTGCAACCCCATGGACTGTAGCCTAGTAGGCTCCTCTGTCCATGGGATTTTCCAGGCAAAACTACTGGCGTGGATTGCCATTGCCTTCTCCAGAAGATCTTCCCAACCAATGGATTGAACCCAGGTCTCCCGCATTGCAGGCAGACGCTTTACCGTCTGAGCTACCAGGGAAGTCCTACCTCTCTCTCTCTCTCTCTCTTTATATATATATATATATATATAACATCTTTTTATCCATTCATCTACCACTTAGAACACTTAAGTAGCCTCCATACCTCAGCTACTGCAAATGATGCTGCAGTGAATATAGAGGTGCAATAAATTTTTTGAATTAGTATTTTAGCTTTCTTCATACCCAGATGTGGCATTGCTAAATTGTATGGTGGCTCTACTTTAATTTTTAAACAACACTCCATGCTGTTTTGCATAGTGTCTACACTATTTTACATTCCTATCAGCAGTATACAGTGGTTCTCTTTTCTTTACATCCTCATCAACATTTGTTGTTTTTAGTCTTTTTAATGATAGCCATTCTAACAGGTATCTCATTGTGATTTTAAATTGCATTTCTCTGATGATTAATGATTTTGAACATTTTTTCATATGCCTGTTAGCCATCCACATGACTTACTTGGAAATAACTATTCAGATCCTCTGCCCAATTTTTTAGTATTGTTTGTCTTTCTGATACTCAGTTGTATAATTTCTTTGCAATTTTGCATATTAACACCTTATTGATATATCCTTTGTAAATATCATTTTTTTCATTAAGTAGGTGGCCTTTTTTTCTGTCGAAAGTCTCTCTCACTGTGCAAAAGCTTTTTAGTTTGATGCAGTTCCATATGATTATTTTTGTTCTTGCTTCACCTGCCAAAGGAGACACATTGGGGAAAAAAAAGGTGCCAAGACCAACGTCAGAAAAGCATAATGCCTATATTTTCTTCTAGGGATGTTATGTCTTACTTTTAAGTCTTTCATCCATTTTGAGTTTATTTTTGCAAATGACGTGAGAAAGTGTTTTAGTCTGAGTCTTTTGCTTGTAGCATGTAGCTATCCAGTATTCTCAATACCATTTGAAAAGGCTGTCTTTTCACCATTGTATATTCTGGCCTCCTTTCCGTAGATTGTGTTCAGTCATTCAATCATATCTGACCCTTTGTGACCCCGTGGACTGTAGCCCGACAGGCTCCTCTGTCCATGGACTTCTCCAGGTAAAAATACGGGAGTGGGTTGCCATTTCCTTCTCCATGTTGTAGATTAACTGAGCATATAAATATGGGTTTATTTCTGGGCTCTCATTCTGTTCTGTTTTTCTGTTTTCATGCCAGTACCACACTGTTTTGATCAATATAGCTTGTAGTATAGCTTGAAACCAGCGAGCATGATCCCTCTGGCTTTGTTATTTTTCAACATTGCTTTGGATATTTGGAGTCTATAGTATGCATATACAAATCTTAGAATCATTTGTTCTAGTTCTGTGAAAAATGCTATTGGTATTTTGATAGGGATTACATTGAACCTATAGATTCTTTTGGAATAATGTGATCATTTCAACAATATTAATTCTTCCAATTCATGAGCATTGTAAATCTTTCTGTTTCATCTTAAATTTTGTTCATCAATGTCTAATTGTTTTCTGAGTAAAGGTACTTTTTTCCTTGATGAATCTGACAAAAGATTTATCAATTTTGTTTATCTCTTCAAAGAATAAGCTCTTAATTTATTTGATATTTTTAATTATTTTATTAGTTTCTATTTATTTCTGCTTTGGAGAAGGCAACGGTACCCCACTCAAGTACTCTTGCCTGGAAAATCCCATGAATTTCTGCTTTGCTTTTTATCATTTCTTTCCTTCCAGTAACTTTGGATTTTGTTTGTTATTCTTTTTCTAATTCTGTTAGGTGGAAGATTAGATTGCTTATTTAAGATTTATTTCCTGTGGTAGGCTTATATTGTTGTAACTTCCATCTTAGAACTGCTTTTGCGAAGTCCCATATATTTTAGATTGTGTTTTCATTTTTATTTGTCTCAGGTATCTTTTGTTTCCTCTTTGAGTTCTGCAATGCTCCTTGATTTTAGTAGCACATTATTCGGCTTCTAGGTGTTTGTGTTTCGAGCTTTCTTTTTATTATGATTTATTTATTTTTTAATTAATTAATTTTTTATTGAAAGATAATTGCTATACAGAATTTTGTTGATTTCTGTCAAACCTCAACATGAATCAGCCACAGGTATATATATATCCCCTCCGTTTTGAACCTCCCTCCCATCTCCCTCCCCATCCCAACCCTCTAGGTTGATACAGAGCTCCTGTTTGAGTTTCCTGAGCCATACAGCAAATTCCTGTTGGCTATCTATTTTGCATATGGTAATGTAAGTTTCCATGTTACTCTTTCCATATATCTCACCCTCCCCTCCCCTCTCTCCATGTCTCTTAGTCTATTCCTTGTCTGTTTCTCCATTGCTGCCCTGTAAATAAATTATTCAGTACCACTTTTCTAGATTTTATATATTTGCATTAGAATACAATATTTTTCTCTTTCTGACTTACTTCATTCTGTATAATAGGCTCAGTGTTCCTTTTTAATGGCTGAGTAATATTCCATTGTGTATATGTTCTACAACTTCTTTGTTTTTTTTTACTTTACAATATTGTATTGGTTTTGCCATACATCAACATAAATCTGCCAAGGGTATTCACATGTTCCCCGTCCTGAACTCTTCTCCCACCTCTCTCCCCATATCATCCCTCTGGGTCATCCCAGTGCACCAGCCCCAAGCATCCTGTATCCTGCTTCAAACCTGGACTGGCGATTCATTTTATATATGATATTATACATGTTTTAATGCCATTCTCCCAATTCACCCACCCTCTCCATCTCCCACAGAGTCCAAAATACTGTTCTTTACATCTGTGTCTCTTTTGCTGTCTCTCATACAGGGCTGTATCTCATACAGAAAGATACCATCTTTCTAAATTCCATATATATGCATTAGTATACTGTATGGGTGTTTTTCTTTCTGGCTTACTTCACTCTGTATAATCGGCTCCAGTTTCATCCACCTCATTAGAACTTATTCAAATATATTCTTTTTAATGGCTGAGTAATACTCCATTGTGTATATATACCACAGCTTTCTCATCCATTCATCTGCTGGTGGACATCTAGGTTGCTTCCATGTCCTGGCAATTATAAACAGTGCTGCAATGAACATTGGGGTACACGTGTCTCTTTCAATTCTGGTTTCCTCGGTGTGTATACCCAGCAGTGGGATTGCTGGGTCATAAGGCAGTTCTATTTGCAATTTTTTAAGGAATCTCCACACTGTTCTCCATAGTGGCTGTACTAGTTTGCATTCCCACCAACAGTGTAAGAGGGTTCCCTTTTCTCCACACCCTCTCCAGCATTTACTGCTTATGGAATTTTGGATCATAGCCATTCTGACTGGTGTGAAGTGGTACCTCATTGTGGTTTTGATTTACATTTCTCTAATAATGAGTGATGCTGAGCATCTTTTCATGTGTTTCTTAGCCATCTGTATGTCTTCTTTGGAGAAATGTCTATTTAGTTCTTTGGCCCATTTTTTGATTGGGTCATTCATTTTTCTGGAATTGAGCTGCATAAGTTGCTTGTATATTTTTGAGATTAGTTGTTTGTCAGTTGCTTCATTTGCTATTACTTTCTCCCATTCAGAAGGCTGTCATTTCACCTTGCTTAGTTTCCTTTGTTGTGCAGAAGCTTTTAATTTTAATTAGATCCCATTTGTTTATTTTTGCTTTTATTTCCAATATTCTGGGATGTGGGTCATAGAGGATCCTGCTGTGATTTATGTCAGAGAGTGTTTTGCCTATATTCTCCTCTAGGAGTTTTATAGTTTCTGGTCTTACGTTTAGATCATTAATCCATTTTGAGTTTATTTTTGTGTACGGTGTTAGAAAGTGTTATAGTTTCATTCTTTTACAAGTGGTTGACCAGTTTTCCCAGCATCACTTGTTAAAGAGATTGTCTTTACTCCATTGTATATTCTTGCCTCCTTTGTCAAAGATAAGGTGTCCATAGGTGTGTGGATTTATCTCTGGGCTTTCTATTTTGTTCCATTGATCTATATTTCTGTCTTTGTGCCAGTAAGATACTGTCTTGATGACTGTGGCTTTGTAGTAGAGCCTGAAGTCAGGCAGGTTGATTCTTCCAGTTCCATTCTTCTTTCTCAAGATTGCTTTGGCTATTCGAGGCTTTTTGTATTTCCATACAAACTGTGAAATTATTTGTTCTAGCTCCGTGAAAATACCGTTGTTCCCTTGATAGGGATTGCATTGAATCTGTAGATTGCTTTGGATAATATACTCATTTTCACTATATTGATTTTCCCAATCCATGAACATGGTATATTTCTCCATCTATTAGTGTCCTCTTTGATTTCTTTCACCGGTGTTTTACAGTTTTCTATATATGGGTCTTTAGCTTCTTTAGGTAGATATATTCCTAAGTATTTTATTCTTTTCATTGCAATGGTGAATGGAATTGTTTCCTTAATTCCTCTTTCTATTTTCTCATTATAAGTGTATAGGAATGCAAGGGAATTCTGTGTGCTGAGTTTATATCCTGCAACTTTACTATATTCATTGATAGCTCTAGTAATTTTCTGGTGGAGTCTTTAGGGTTTTCTATGTAGAAGATCATGTCATCTGCAAACAGTGAGAGTTTTACTTCTTCTTTTCCAATCTGGATTCCTTTTATTTCTTTTTCTGCTCTGATTGCTGTGGCCAAAACTTCCAGAACTATGTTGAATAGTAGCAGTGAAAGTGGGCACCCTTGTCTTGTTCCTGACTTTAGGGGAAATGCTTTCAATTCTTCACCATTGAGGATAATGTTTGCTGTGGGTTTGTCATATATAGCTTTTATTATGTTGAGGTATGTTCCTTCTATTCCTGCTTTCTGGAGAGTTTTTATCATAAATGGATGTTGAATTTTGTCGAAGGCCTTCTCTGCATCTATTGAGATAATCATATGGCTTTTATTTTTCAATTTGTTAATGTGGTGAATTACATTGATTGATTTGTGGATATTGAAGAATCCTTGCATCCCTGGTATAAAGCCCACTTGGTCATGGTGTATGATCCTTTTAATGTGTTGTTGGATTCTGATTGCTAGAATTTTGTTAAGGATTTTTGCATCTATGTTCATCAGTGATATTGGCCTGTAGTTTTCTACAACTTCTTTATCCATTCATCTGTTGATGGACATCTAAGTTGCTTCCATGTTCTAGCTATTTTAAATAATGCTGCGGTGAACAGTGGGATAAATGTGTCTTTTTCAATTTTGGTTTTCTCAGGGTATATGCCTAGGAATGGGATTCCTGGGTCATATGGTGACTTTATTTCTAGTTTTTTAAGGAATCTCCATACCATCCTCCATAGTGGCTCTATCAATTTACATTCCCACCAACAGTGCAAGAGCCTTCCCTTTTCTCCACATCCTCTCCAGAATTTATTGTTGGTAGACTTTTTGATAATGGCCATTCTGACTGGTGTGAAGTGATATCTCAGTGTAGTTTGATTTGCATTTCTCTGATAAGGAGTGATGTTAAGCATCTTTTCATGTGTTTGTTAGCCATCTGTATGTCTTCTTTGGAGAAATATCTGTTTAGATCTTTTCCTCACTTTTTGAATGGGTTTCTTGTTTTTCTGGTATTGAGTTGTATGAGCTGCTTGTATATTTGGAAATTAGTCTTTTGTCAGTTGTTTCATTTGCTACTGTTTTATCCCATTCTGAGGGTTATCTTTTCACATTTGTTATAGTTTCCTTTGCTGTGCAAAAATGTTTAAGTTTAATCAGGTCCCACTTGTTTACTTTTGTTTTTATTTCCATTACTCTAGACAGGGGGTCATAGAGGATCTTGTTTTGATTTATGCCATTAAGTATTCTGCCTATGTTTTCCTCTAAGAGTTTTACAGTTTCTGGTCTTACATTTAGGTCTTTAATCCATTTTGAGTTTATCTTTGTGTATGGTGTTAGGAAATGTTCTAATTCGTTCTTTTACATGTAGCTGTCCAGTTTTCTCAGAACCATTAATGAAGAGGCTGTCTTTGCCCCATTGTATATTCTTGCCTCCTATGTCAAAAATAAGCTACCCATAAATGCATGGGTTTATTTCTATGCTTTCTATCTTGTTCCATTGGTCTACATTTCTGTTTTTGTGCCAGTACCATGCTGTCTTGATGACTGTAGCTTTGTAGTATAATCTGAAGTCAGGAAAGTTGATTACTCCAGCTCCATTCTTCTTTCTCAAGACTGCTTTGGCTATTCAGGGTCTTTTGTGTTTCCATATAAATTGTGAAATTTTTTGTTCTAGTTCTGTGAAAACTGTCATTGGTAATTTGATATTCCATTGATTGCATGGAATCTGTAGATTATATTTGGTAGTATAGTCATTTTCATTCACAATATTGATTCTTCCTATCCAGGAACATGGAATATCTCTCTATCTCTGTATGTTATCTTTGATTTCTTTCATTAGTGTCTTATAATTTTCTGTGTACAGTTTTTTTGTCTCCTTAGATAAGTTTATTCCTAGATATTTAATTTTTTCTGTTGCAATGGTGAATGGGATTGATTCCTTAATTTCTCTTTCTGATTTTTCATCTTACAGTTCATTTTAGTCTCATAGTGTTGTGGACAGAAAAGATGCTTAATATTTCGATGTTCTTAAATTTATAGAAGCTTACTTGTGGCCTGTCCTGTGATCTCTCCTGTAGAATGTTCCATGTATGCTCAAAAAAATTGTATTCTGCTGTTTTGGGGTAGAGTGCTCTATATACATCTTTATTAAGTCAAGCTGGTCTAAAGTGTCTTTTAAGGCCAATGTTTCCATATTTATTTTCTGTCTGGATAATCTGTCCATTGATGTAAGTGAGGTGTTAAAGTTCCCTACTATTGCTGTGTTACTGTTAATTTCTCCCTTTAAATTTCTTAATATTTGCTCTATGTGTTTAGATGCTGTTATATTAGGTTCATGCATATTTATAAATGTTATATCTTCTTGTTGGATTGATTCCTTACTCATTATATAATGATCTTTTTCTATCCCTTCACTTTCCGTGTCCTTAGTTCTAATGTGAGTCTCTTTTGGGAAGCATTATATGAATCTTTTTTTTTTTTTTTTAATCCAGTCATTCACCTACATCTTTTGCTTGAACCATTTTGTCTATTCACATTGAAAGTAATAATTGATAGGTATATACTTGTTGCAATTGTATTAATTGTTTCTAGGTTATTTTGTAGTTGTTTTTATTCCTTTCTTCTTTTGCTCTCTTCACTTGTGAGTTGATGACTATCTTTATTGTTATGTTTGGCTTACTTTCTCTTTCTTTGTTCATATCCATTATAGATTTTTGGTTTATGGTTACCATGAGTTTTATATTTAGCAGTCTATGTATATACATGATTGTGTTTTGTTGCCATTTTAAGTTCAAATGACTTTTAGCATTTTTACTCCTTCCTCCATGTTTACTGGTTTTGATATCATGTTTTACAACTTTTTGTCTTGTATATAACTTAGCTACTTATTGTGTATATAGATGATTTTACTACTTTTGTCTTTTAACTTTCCAACTAGCATTAAAAGTGATTGATATAATACCTTTACTCTGTTTGCCTTTACCAAGGAGATTTTTTTTCCTTTCATAACTTTATTTTTCTAGTTGTCTTCTTTTCTCTTCCACGTGGAGAAGTATCTTTAACATTTCTTATAAATCTGGTTTAATGATGCTGAACTCTTTTAGTTTGTGCTTGTCTATAGAACTTTCTATCTCTTCTTCAAATTTGAATGGGAGCCCTGCCAGGTACAGTATTCTTTGCTGTAGATTTTTCCCCTTTCATTACTTTGAATACATCATGCCATTCCCTTCTGACATATAAGTTCCTGCTAAAAAGTTAGCCTGTAGTCTCATTCCTTTATGCTTAACTAGTTGCTTTTCTCTTGCTGCTTTTAAGATTCTCTCTTTAACTTTTGAAATTTTAATTATAATGTGTCTTTTCATGGAATTCTTTGGATTCATCTTGTTTTATACTTTCTGTGCTTCCTGAACCTGTGTATTTGTTTCCTTTCCCAGGTTAAGGAAGTATTCAACATTATTTCTTTCCCCATTCTCTCTCTCTCTGTCTTTTCCTTCTGAGACCTCCATAATTCAAATATTAGTATGCTTGATAGATATTGTCTCAGAATTCTCTTAAAATATTCTCATTTATTTTAATTCTTTTTTTTTTTTTTGTAATTTTCTGCTCTGCTCAGGTGATTTCCACTACTCTCTTCCAGTTTGCTGATCTGTCCCTCTGTACTATCTGATCTTCTGTTGAACCCTTCTAGTGTATATTTTCTTTCAGTTATTATATTTATCAGCTCTTTTAGTTCTTCTTTATATTTTATAATTCTTTGTTAAAATTCTCACTGTGTTTGTTTATTCTTTTCCTGAGCTCATAAAGTAACTTTGTGTTAAGTTCCTTGAACTTTTTATCAGGTAAATGGCTTATCTCCATTTCAATTAGTTCATCTTTTGTCTGTTCTTTTCTTTGGAACATATGCCTCTGCCTCATTTTGCTTAATTCTCTGTTTTTATGTCTATGTGTTAGGTAAGTTGATTATATTTTCCTGATCTTAGAGAAGTGGCCTTACATAGTTGATGTTCTGTGGGGCACACTAGCACATTCTCTTCTTTTTCCATGAGCTTTATATTCCAGGGTGCCCTTTGTGGGCTATGTGTCCTTCTGTTGTGTTGGGGCTGACAACTGTGGGTGCCCTGGTAAGTGGGTCTGGTGTGCAACTTGATTGGACTGCTTTGTGTGGTGGCTGCCAATCTACTAGTGGGTGTAGCAGAGTTTTGGCATGGCAAACTATGGGGCCAGGGGCCTTTGGGCTGGTGTTGGCCCATTGGTGTGCTGGGCCTTGGATATCTGCGCTACTCAGGGGCTCGCTCCTAAGGCTGATGCTGACCTATTGGTGAAGGGAGTCTGATAAGAGGGCAGCTGGCTGTGAGTCCTGAGGATATTAGGGCAGGTACTGGAGCAGTGGTGGGTGTCTAGGTCTTGTGACGGTTGTAGGGACCATGGGTTCTGGGTCTGGCTCTCAGTGAATGAGACCAGGTCCCCAGGTGACTTGTTGCTCAGCCCGAGAGTTCCTGGAACTGATGCTAGCTTCCTGGTGGGCAGGTAAGCTCTTGGTGCCAATAGGCTAAAAAAAGGACTAAAAAATGGAGCTTACTAGCAATAGTGCCTTTGTGATGGAACGAGTTCCCCCAAATGGCTGCAGCCAGCATCTGTTATTGTTCTTACAGTATGCAAGACTTTGTGCATGCCCTTAAAGAGTGGAGTCTGTTTCCTATAGCCCTCTGACTCTCCCATATTCAAGTCCTGCTGGTTTTTAAAGCCAGATCTTTTGAAAGCTTGTCATCATGATGCAAGATCCTTCCACTGGAGACCCCCCACTCCTTGAGGAGAACTTCTGCAATTGTGATTATCCTCTAGTTTATGGGTCATTTATCTGGGCATGTGGCTTTGACTATACCACAACTCCACCCCTCCTACCAATCTTGTTGCAGTTCCTTTTTTATATTTTAGGTATTGAAACTATTTTCTGCTAGTCTTTAGGTCTTCTCTTACATAGTTACTCTGTAAAATGTTGTAATTTTGATGGACCCATGAGAAGAGGTGAGCTCAAAGTCTTTCTACTTTGCTATCTTGGCCATCAGCTATAAAAAGCCTTCCAAGTTTATCTAGAAGCAAAAGAGTTATAAAAAGATACATTTTAAGTGATGTAGTACCAAAAATCTCAATTAAATTTTACTTTATATAATTGAGAGGTTATGTATAATAAGAATAAATGGTTTTAGCAAAAAGCAGTTTGAGTTTTTAATTACAGTTGATAGTAGAAACAAAGTACCGAGTAACCTGGCTATTTTCCCTGAATATATAAGAAGTTCCAAATTAAAGCTATATTTACATCAGGAGAATTATATTGATGTAATTTATTCTCCAGATAAAAGTTAACTTTTGGTTGCTGGAACAAACAAGTAAGCACAGATATCTTTCTCTTCACTTGAGTGGGTCTGAGTTGTTCCTTTTCAGTGGTAGTGGTGCTGTGAGTATGAGTGCCTTTGGAGGGAATGGGAGTGGAAAGGACTGGTCATTGAGGACTTAAACATCCTCAGCTGTGTACGTAGTGCCCTCTGCTGGTCACTAGGCATATGAATCAAGATTATTCTATGTAAAAAAAGTTGAAAAAAATTGTTCTACTGCTGTAAAGTAAGTGTTTAATTCTATAGTGGGTATTTAACTTATCTTTCTAAGTCTAAACTATAGTATGAAAGAAACGAAGAGTGTTTTAATTGTGAGATATAATTCCATTTACCACATGATCTTGACTATAGTTGACTATACATAAACAAAGATTTCCCTGGTGCCTGCAGTGCAGGAGTCCTGGGTTTGATCCCTGGGTCAGGAAGATCTCATGGAGAAGGGAATGGCAACCCACTCAAGTATTCTTGCCTGGAAAAGTCCATGGACAGAGGAGTCTGGTAGGCTACAGTCCATGGGTTGCAAAGAGTCAGGCACGACTGAGAGACTAACACATACACACACAAAAAAATTTTAAAGTTTGTTATGTGGAAATGCAACTTTCCAAACAAAATAAAAGAGATTTCTCTGAATACAAAAAGTATAATAAAGTTTAAATATCCACTTTTCATAGGGTCATTGAGTATTTTAAAATTATTATTATACTTATGTTAAATACTTGTACTACTTTAATTTGAACATATGGTTTGGAAATACTTCTATTGGAAAAAATCCTATTTCTTCACATACATTATCATAACTTATTTATTGCATGTGGACAAAGCAAAGACCAGATTGAGGAGCTGAAACACGTTGAGATAAGCCTATCACAGCATAAGGAAGAGCTTCAGTGCCTGCTTGCTCAGTCAGAAGTGGTTTGTGCATTGGACCAGTACGGAAGTTGCTTGAAAGTAACAAGTTACTCAAACTGTAGGCTTCAGGCCGGAAATAGCCGTAACCTGATACCTATCCCGGAACCCCTTCTTTCTGAATCTCTCTGATTTCCTTTGAAGGAAGCTGTGGCAAGGCTTCTTGACCCAGTTTCTTACAGGGGACAGTTGATAAGATGTTGGTCCTTTTACTTATCACAGAGGCAAATCACATATAACTCAGACACTTTCTATTAAAGATTATGAAGAAGGAGAATCCATTTTGGCCCTGCCCCCTCTTGAGGAAACTGTTCACTTTTACTGTCTTTAGAGCCATCACAGAAGTTAACATTGATTGTGAAACATTTATTAAAGATTGGAAAGGAGAGAGCAAAGGTTAGTTACACACAGTGGTCTACAAATGACAGATCACATTGAATACTGTCCATCTGTCCAATGTGCCTACACATCCACTATTTTATCTGTTAAAACTTCCAGTTACACACTGGAGGGGAAAAGCCAGAACAATGTCAAGTAGAATCATTAGAGAAAAACAGCACACTAGACTCCGTTCCGACCACAAGTGCCTGGATATGGCTGCCATTGACGTGAGTGATTGAGATTCCTGCCAGTAGAAACAAGGTCAGGGTCAAGGAGATGCCTTAACACCAGTTAGGAGAGTTGTGGTAGGGGATTCAATCACTCCATCAGTCAACCTTTTTCTTTCTTTAGAGTCAAAACAAAATCAGACTGTTGGTTTTTTTTTTAAAGGAAGGAGTGAATAAGGAGATGCCATTATTTCCATCCTTTTAAAACCTGGGCTAGGAAAGGGATATATTCACACACTATGTAGTATAGTGTATGTAAATATATATGGGAGTATGGTGATACATGGGCTTTCCAGGTAGCTCAGTGGTAAAGAATCTGCCTGCCAATGACGGATATACAAGAGATGCAGGTTCAATCCCTGGGTCAGGAAGATCCCCTGGAGAAGGACATGGCTACCCACTCCAGTATTCTTGCCTAGAAAATTCCATGGACAGAGGAGCTTGTCGGGCTGCAGTCCATGAGGTTGCAAAGAGCCGGACATAGACCTATATTTCTGTGAGTCTGTATACTCAGCCAGTTTTACTTGTACATAAAAGTGTTTTGGAAGAAAGACTTGGAAATTTTTGGAATTGGCAAAATAATGAATATCAGCCAAATCTGTTGCAAGGAAGTTTCAAGAAGGAAGTGGATCTTGTTTATGTAGATGCTTATCTAAGTTTGGCACCTAATACATGAGTTATCAGAATCCAGATAACTGATAGACATGTTTTCTTTGAATTCATTTTCTTTCTGAGTTGGCAAAGACTTGCGTAAAGCTTGAAAAGAGAGGAGGAACCAGATTTAAAAGGATTCGGGTGGGTATGAGTAGTAGCGGAAATCACAGTTTAAAATCTTAGAATTGGAAATTCACTTGAAATAAATAATACAGCCTTCCATTCAGGTACAAATCCAGTCCTGAAGAGTCTTGATAAGCTTTAGGGGCAGTACATGCACAAGGTAAGATAACATTGTAGGTATTAAGTACTTGAAAATGTACTTAATAAAGGTGAAAAGAAATAAAGGTAAAGAAGAAACTCTGGAAAGAGGGAATATCATGGTCAAAGGCAAAAGGATATAGAAAGCGTGAAGGTGAGCAGACATTACAGGCATTTTCATGCTGAAAGCACTAATCGTGAGATAGCAAATAGAGGAAATATGACTGAAAATATAGCAATCATGTCACATTCCATGCTAAGTATCTTGGAATTATTCCACTGCAAGTAAAGGTTTTAAGCAAACTGTGAGTGATTCAGCTAGATTTGCATTTTAAACAGAGCAACTCAGATGTGGCATGGAGGTATATTTGAAGGTGGCAGGATGGGAAGCTGGCTCTTTCAATAGCCAAACAGTAATTATTAAGTTGAGACCTAAGGCAGAGTAGGGGAATGTAAAGGAAGGAGGAGATGAAGTATACACATTTTTGGAAAGTCTAATTAATAGATTTGTTCAATTGCTTGCTGTTGAAAAATGGTAGAGCAGACACTTGGATTTTTGGTTTGGGTAACCATTAACAAAGGAGATAACACAGGGTGAAGAATGAAGGGGAACATGAGTACATATTTGAGCTTGGACATGTAGAATTTAAATTGCATATGAATTATCTGCATGAGATAGATGTCTCATTGATGCCATGTTTAAGGGAGAGGAGAACAGAGACAGAAGACATTGATAAATTGCCATTAAAAACTGAATAGTACCTAACATAGCTTCTGGAAAACTGCACTGTACACTTGTGTGAGAGTGTACAAAAAAGGCAAAAAACATCTTGATCAGGATAGGAGAACCCCTGTAGGGATTTGGAGACCCTTAAGGGTTTGACCAAACTTTGAGAATTATTATTCTATGAAATTTGGCTTCCTCTGAAAAGAAAATGAAACTGTTGGCAAAGTTATATCTTTGGCTCATCTGTGTTCTCTTGGTTTTTTGAATTAACTAATAAAATGAAAATAATAAGTGATAATAGATTTCAGTTCAGTACAGTTCAGTCCAGTCACTCAGTCCTGTCCGACTCTTTGCAACCCCATGAATCACAGCACACCAGGCCTCCCTGTCCATCACCAACTCCCAGAGTTCACTCAAACTCATGTCCATCGAGTATGTGATGCCATCCAGCCATCTCATCCTCTGTTGTCCCCTTCTCCTCCTGCCCCCAATCCCTCCCAGCATCAGAGTCTTTTCCAATGAGTCAGCTCTTTGCACGAGGTGGCCAAAGTATTGGAGTTTCATCTTCAGCATCATTCCTTCCAAATACCCAGGCCTGATCTCCTTTAGAAGGGACTGGTTGGATCTCCTTGCAGTTCAAGGGACTCTCAAGAGTCTTCTCCAACACCACAGTTCAAAAGCATCAATTCTTCAGCACTCAGCTTTCTTCACAGTCCAACTCTCACATCCATACATGACCACTGGAAAAACCACAGCCTTGACTAGATGGACCTTTGTTGGCAAAGTAATGTCTCTGCTTTTGAATATGCTATCTAGGTTGGTCATAACTTTTCTTCCAAGGAGTAAGTGTCTTTTAATTTCATGGCTACAATCACCATCTGCAGTGATTTTGGAGCCCAGAAAAATAAAGTCTGATACTGTTTCCCCATCTATTTCCCGTGAAGTGATGAAACGAGATGCCATGATCCTCATTTTTTGAATGTTGAGCTTTAAGCCACCTTTTTCACTCTCCTCTTTCACTTTCATCAAGAGGCTCTTTAGTTCCTCTCCACTTTCTGCTATAAGGGTGGTGTCATCTGCATATCTGAGGTACTGATATTTCTCCCGGTAGTCTTGATTCCAGCCCAGCATTTCTCATGATGTACTCTGCATATAAGTCAAATAAACAGGGTGACAATATACAGACTTGACATACTCCTTTTCCTATTTGGAACCAGTCTGTTGTTCCATGTCCAGTTCTAACTGTTGCTTCCTGCCTGCATATAGGTTTCTCAAGAGGCAGATCAGGTGGTCTTATATTCCCATCTCTTTCAGAATTTTCCACAGTTGATTGTGATCCACACAGTCAAAGGCTTTGGCATAGTCAATAAAGCAAAAATAGATGTTTTCTGGAACTCTCTTGCTTTTTCTATGATCCAGCGGATGTTGGCAATTTGATCTTTGGTTCCTCTGCCTTTTACAAAACTAGCTTGAACATCAGGATATTCATGGTTCACATATTGCTGAAGCCTGGCTTGGAGAATTTTGAGCATTACTTTACAAATGTGTGAGATGAGTGCAATTGTGCAGTAGTTTGAGCATTCTTTGGCATTGCCTTTCTTTGGGATTGGAATGAAAACTGACCTTTTCCAGTCCTGAGACCACTGCTGAGTTTTCCAAATTTGCTGGCATATTGAGTGCAGCACTTTCACAGCATCATCTTTCAGGATTTGAAATAGCTCAGCTGGAATGCCATAACCTCCGCTATATTTGTTCATAGTGATGCTTCTTCCTAAGGCCCACCTGGCTTCACATTCCAGGATGTCTGGCTCTAGGTGACTGATCACATCATCGTGCTTATCTTGGTCATGAAGCTCTTTTTTTTTGTACTGTTCTGTCTATTCTTGCCATCTCTTCTTAATATCTTCTGCTTCTATTAGTTCCATAGCATTTCTGTCCTTTATCAAGCCCATCTTTGCATGAAATGTTCCCTTGGTATCTCTAATTTTCTTGAAGAGGTCTCTGGTCTTTCCCATTCTTTTGTTTTTCTCTATTTCTTTGCATTGATCGCTGAGGAAGACTTTCTTATCTCTCCTTTCTATTCTTTGGAACTCTGCATTCAGATGCTTATATCTTTCCTTTTCTTCTTTGCTTTTCACTTCTCTTCTTTTCACAGCTCTTTGTAAGGCCTCCCCAGACAGCCATTTTGCTTTTTTTGCATTTCTTTTCCATGGGGAGGGTCTTGATCCCTGTCTCCTGTACAGTGTCATGAACCTCTGTCCATAGTTCATCAGGCACTCTATCTATCAGATCTAGTCCCTTTATTTTTTTTTACTCTACAATACTATATTGGTTTTGCCATACATTGACATGAATCCACCACAGGTGTAAATGAGTTCCCAACCCTGAACCCCCCTCCCACCACCCTCCCCATATCATCTCTCTGGTTCATCCCAGTGCACCAGCCCCAAGCATCAGATATCCTGTATTGAACCTAGACTAGTGATTCGTTTCGTACATGATAGTATACATGTTTCAATGCCATTCTCCCAAATCATCACACCTTCTCCCTCTCCCACAGAGTCCAAAAGTCTGTTCTATACATCTGTGTCTCTTTTGCTGTCTTGCTTACAAGGTTATCATTACCATCTTTCTAAATTCCATATATATGTGTTAGTATACTGTATTGGTGTTTTTCTTTCTGGCTTACTTCACTCTGTATAATAGGCTCCAGTTTCATCCACCTCATTAGAAAGGATTCAAATGTATTCTTTTTAATGGCTGAGTAATACTCCATTGTGTATATATAACACAGCTTTCTTATCCATTCATCTGCTAATGGACATCTAGGTTGCTTCCATGTCCTGCCTATTATAAACAGTGCTGCGATGAACATTGGGGTACACGTGTCTCTTTCAATTCTGGTTTCCTCGGTGTGTATGCCCAGCAGTGGGATTGCTGGGTCATAAGGTAGTTCTGTTTCCAGTTTTAAGGAATTTCCACACTGTTCTCCATAGTGGCTGTACTAGTTTGCATTCCTGCTAACAGTGGAAGAGGGTTCCCTTTTCTCCACACCCTCTCTAGCATTTATTGCTTGTAGACTTTTGGATTGCAGCCATTCTGACTGGTGTGAAATGGTACCTCATTGTGGTCTTGATTTGCAGTTCTCTGATAATGAGTGATGTTGAGAATCTTTGCATGTGTTTGTTAGCCATCCATATGTCTCCTTTGGAGAAGTGTCTATTTAGGTCTTTGGCCCATTTTTTGATTGGGTCATTTATTTTTGTGGAATTGAGCTGCATAGGTTGCTTGTATATTTTTGAGATTAGTTGTTTGTCAGTTGCTTCATTTGCTATTACTTTCTCCCATTCCAAAGGCTATATTTTCACCTTGTTTATAGTTTCCTTTGTTGTGCAGAAGCTTTTAATTTTAATTAGATCCCATTGTTTATTTTTGCCTTTATTTCCAGTATTCTGGGAGGTGGATCATAGAGGATCCTGCTGTGATTTGTGTCAGAGAGTGTTTTGCCTATGTTCTCCTCTAGGAGTTTTATAGTTTCTGGTCTTACATTTAGATCTTTAATCCATTTTGAGTTTATTTTTGTGTGTGGTGTTAGAAAGTGTTCTAGTTTCATTCTTTTACAAGTGGTTGACCAGTTTTCCCAGCACCACTTGTTAAAAAGATTGTCTTTAATCCATTGTATATTCTTGCCTCCTTTGTCAAAGATAAGGTGTCCATAGGTGCATGGATTTATCTCTGGGCTTTCTATTTTGTTCCATTGATCTATATTTCTGTCTTTGTGCCAGTACCATACTGTCTTGATGACTGTGGCTTTGTAGTAGAGCCTGAAGTCAGGCAGGTTGATTCCTCCAGTTCCATTCTTCTTTCTCAAGATTGCTTTGGCTAATCTAGGTTTTTTGTATTTCCATATAAATCTTGAAATTATTTGTTCTAGTTCTGTGAAAAATACCGTTGGTAGCTTGACAGGGGTTGCCTTGAATCTATAGATTGCTTTGGGTAGTATACTCATTTTCACTATATTGATTCTTCTGATCCATGAACATGGTATATTTCTCCATCTATTAGTGTCCTCTTTGATTTCTTTCATCAGTGTTTTATAGTTTTATATATATAGGTCTTTAGTTTCTTTAGGTAGGTATATTCCCAGGTATTTTATTCATTTCATTGCAATGGTGAATGGAATTGTTTCCTTAATTTCTATTTTCTCATCGTTAGTGTATAGGAATGCAAAGAATTTCTGTGTGTTGATTTTATATCCTGCAACTTTACTATATTCATTGGTTAACTCTAATAATTTTCTGGTGGAATCTTTAGGGTTTTCTATGTAGAGGATCATGTCATCTGCATACAGTGAGAGTTTTACTTCTTCTTTTCCAATCTGGATTCCTTTTATTTCTTTTTCTGCTCTGATTGCTGTGGCCAAAACTTCCAGAACCATGTTGAATAGTAGCAGTGAAAGTGGGCACCCTTGTCTTGTTCCTGACTTTAGTGGAAATGCTTTCAGTTTTTCACCATTGAGGATAACGTTTGCTGTGGGTTTGTCATATGTAGCTTTTATTATGTTGAGGTATGTTCCTTCTATTCCTGCTTTCTGGAGAGTTTTTATCATAAATGGATGTTGAATTTTGTCGAAGGCCTTCTCTGCATCTATTGAGATAATCATATGGCTTTTATTTTTCAATTTGTTAATGTGGTGAATTACATTGATTGATTTGCGGATATTGAAGAATCCTTGCATCCCTAGGATAAAGCCCACTTGGTCATGGTGCATGATCTTTTTAATGTGTTGTTGGATTTTGATTGCTAGAATTTTGTTAAGGATTTTTGCATCTACGTTCATCAGTGATATCGGCCTGTAGTTTTCTTTTCTTTTGGCATCTTTGTCAGGTTTTGGTATTAGGGTGATGGTGGCCTCATAGAATGAGTTTGGAAGTTTACCTTCCTCTGAAATTTTCTGGAAGAGTTTGAGTAGGATAGGTGTTAGCTCTTCTCGAAATTTTTGGTAGAATTCAGCTGTGAAGCCATCTGGACCTGGGCTTTTGTTTGCTGGAAATTTCTGATTACAGTTTCAATTTTCGTGCTTGTGATGGGTCTGTTAAGATTTTCTATTTCTTCCTTGTTCCGTTTTGAAAAGTTGTACTTTTCTAAGAATTTGTCCATTTCTTCCACGTTGTCCATTTTATCGGCATATAATTGCTGATAGTAGTCTCTTATGATCCTTTGTATTTCTGTGTTGTCTGTTGTGATCTCTCCATTTTCATTTCTAATTTTATTGATTTGATTTTTCTCCCTTTGTTTCTTGATGAGTCTGGCTAATGGTTTGTCAATTTTATTTATCCTTTCTTAGAACCAGCTTTTGGCTTTGTTGATTTTTGCTATAGTCTCTTTTGTTTCTTTTGCATTTATTTCTGCCCTAATTTTTAAATTTCTTTCCTTCTCCTAACCCTGGGGTTCTTCATTTCTTCCTTTTCTAGTTGCTTTAGGTGTAGAGTTAGGTTATTTATTTGACTTTGTTCTTGTTTCTTGAGGCATGCCTGTATTGCTATGAACTTTCACCTTAGCACTGCTTTTATAGTGTCCCACAGGTTTTGGGTTGTTGTATTTTCATTTTCATTCATTTATATGCATATTTTGATTTCTTTTTTGATTTCTTCTGTGATTTCTTGGTTATTCAGAAGCGTGTTGTTCAGCCTCCATATGTTGGAATTTTTAATAGTTTTTCTGCTGTAATTGAGATCTAATCTTAATGCATTATGGTCAGAAAAGATACTTGGAATAATTTCAATTTTTTTTTGAATTTATCAAGGCTAGATTTATGGCCCAGGATGTGATCTATCCTGGAGAAGGTTCCGTGAGCACTTGAGAAAAAGGTGAAATTCATTGTTTTAGGGTGAAATGTCCTATAGATATCAGTTAGGTCCAATGGTCTATTGTATCATTTAAAGTTTGTGTTTCTTTGTTAATTTTCTGTTTAGTTGATCTGTCCATAGGTGTGAGTGGGATATTAAAGTCTCCTACTATTATTGTGTTATCGTTAATTTCCCCTTTCATACTTGTTAGCATTAGTCCTTTAAATGTATTTCTCACTTCTACTGTATAATCATAAGGGATTTGATTTAGGTCATACCTGAATGGTCTAGTGGTGTTCCCTACTTTCTTCAATTTAAGTCTGAATTTGGCAATAAGGAGTTCATGATCTGAGCCACAGTCAGCTCCCAGTCTTATTTTTGCTGACTGTATAGAGTGTCTCCATAGGCTAAGGGATCATAGAAAGATCATAGACCTCATAGAAAGATGTATATGAAAGTTACATATGTACACCTGTATTGCATCCCATTACTCATGATCAAACACCTCACAGTTCTTTCATGAAAGAGACATTGATTATATACACTCTCATTTCATCATGGCAAGTCTAGTAGATATTATTATTCATGTATTCTAGCCATAAGTTGTGAGAGATCTACTGTGTAAGAGTATGTTTTTCTTGAAGGATGTAGGAAATACAAAGAATTATGGCTCTGTTAAATGTTCCAGTGCTTTAATCTGCAAGATAACTTAGATATAATAGGCATTTGTTATTGCTGTTCAGTCACTTAGCCAAGTCTGACTTTGTGACCCCATGGACTGCAGCACAGAAGGTTTCCCTGTTCTTCACTATCTCCTGGAGTTTGCGAAAACATGTCCGTTGAGTCAATGATGCCATCCAACCACCTCATCTTCTGTCTCCCACCTTTCTCTTCGTACCTTCAATCTTTCCCAGAATCAAGGTCTTTTCCAATGAATCTGTTCTTCACATCAGGTGGCCAAAGTATTGGAACTTCAGCTTCAGCATCAGTCCTTCCCATGAAATATTCAGTGTTGATTTCCTTTTGGACTAACTGTTTTGATCTTCTTACTGTCTAAGGGACTCTCAAGAGTCTTCTCCAGCACCTCAGTTTGAAAGCATCAGATTTTTGGTGCTCAGCCTTCTTTATGCTCCAACTTGCACATCCATACATGACTGCTGGAAAAAGCATAGTTTCAACCAGCTTTGTCAGCAAAGCAATGTCTCTGCTTTTTAATATGCTATCTAGGTTTGTCATAGCTTTTCTTCCAGGAAGCAGGTGTCTTTTAATTTCATGGCTGCTGTCACTGTCCCCAGTGATTTTGGAGCCCAAGAAAATAAAATCTGTTACTCCTTCCATATTTTCCCTATTTGCCATGAAGTGATGGATGAGATGTCATGATCTTAGTTTTTGGCATGTTGAGCTTTAAGCCAGGAGGGACATAGTTAAATTTTGTTTTTTAACTCTTTTTTCTTGGAAATGAAATATGAGCTCCATATTGAATAGGGTATGGTAAGTTGCCATTGTCTGATACCATATTTAATTCTTTGACAATCATGGTGTATTTGCTAAGTGTCAGTGAGCACATAATGTTAAATAATTTAATCACTCCAGGAAACTAGCTGATCATTATGGTCTTTTATTTTATTAGCTTATATGTAAATATTAAAAGCTTACATACGTGTGTAGGAACTAAATTATTAAATGAGAGATTTTCCCTCTGGAGGAGAGCAACAGATATGAAGTTTGTATCCCTAAGTTTTAGCTTATTGTTCTGACAACAAGAGAAAAATATGCGTTACTGAAGAAATATATGTATCAAGTTGGAGAAAAATACTTTATATAGTTTTCAGATAGGTTCTGCTTAAAGCCAAGCCTTGAAATTTCATGTGTAGTCTTTGGAAAGCATTATTTTTCAAGCTGCATAGTTCTTTGCAAAGAGTTTTGAGTCATTTAATCTAGTGGTTTCCAGACTTTTGATTTTGTGGACAATAGAATGCAATTTAGTACAAGAGAAAAAGAGTTTTGATTTTATTGCCAACTCCTGTTTTGCTAAACAAAAAAAGCAAAGAAAAATCTATTGCACATTACTCCCTTAATCATAAAGATCTTCTTAATACCAAAAATTCAAGAGTATTGCATGTTTGAAACATTTAATATAATATCTTTATTTCCCTCACCCTATGCAAACTTTGGGGGTTCCCACATGGTGCAGTAGTAAAGAATCCACCTGCCAATGCAGGAGATGCAGGAAACAGGTTCAGTCCCTGGGTTGGGAAGAACCCTTGGTGAAAGAAATGCAACCCACTCCAGTATTCTTGCCTGGGGAATCTCATGGACAGAGGAGCCTGGTGGGCTACAGTCCATGGGGTTGCAAAGTGTCAGACATGACTGAGCATGCATGCATGCAAACTTTATTATGAGTGCTACTGCCGATGTTTATAATCATTTATCTAAAGTTCAATAGAACTAACTCAGATAATGAAAATATCTTTTATTTTAAAAAAATTATCAGGGAAAATTTTCTAGAACAGGTAAATTTTTGATAATGGTTAAAGAATTCTAACTTTTAATATTTTTTTCCTTTTTTCTCCCAGTCATTTTCCATTGACTGAAGAAAAATGTTAAAAATACACCATGATTATTCTTCACAAATGCCGATTTTATTTCTGGATTGTTCTTGTCCATTTTGTGTCCTTGGCAAACTCCCACACATACTCAGATACTCAGCTCATGTATCACATTCTTTAAAAAGTCTTCTTTTGTCCCCTTAATATTTTGTCTTTCTTCTGAGCCAGCTATGTTGCTATACATAGCAACAATTACACTAAGTTTTCATAATCTATGTGTTATTCCTATATAGTAATTTCTGATATTGGCAGATACAGTCCATTTATAGTTATTGTGATTTTTTATTCAGTTTTACCTTCAGATCACGTTTGGTAATTTTCTTGTTTCCAGCTTTTCCCATGTTTTCTTTCTTATCTGTTCCTGACTTCTTTTAGAATGATTGTTTTAAAAATTCTGTTTCCCCTTCTGTTGATGTGAAGATATAAAAGTATTATTGTTTTTTGACTATCTAGATATTTAGCATAGTTTACAAATTCTAAATTTAACTCATTTATCCCCTCCTACTAATTATATGCTTATTAGAATACTCCTTTCATAAACGTTAAAAAGGGAGTACACTATAATTAGTTTAACCTTGTATTTTATCATCCATGATTAATGATTACTA